>OMLM01003595.1:1184-14870 GCA_900302695.1 Helostoma temminkii
CTTATCAAAACTTTTTAAAATAAATGTCACTTTGCTGTTTGGTGTAGATATACATAAAGTTTAAAGACAAAATGAATAATTTGCAAATTTCTAAGGTGATAAAACACAAATAAATGTGATTTTACATGTCTTTATATGTCTTTAAACATGCAAAGTGATGGTGGAAAAGGTTTATTTAGTTATTTATTTTATTTTTATTTTGGTATGTGCAGAATTCTTCCTTTAATGTAATTATTGCTGTAGCTTATGCAACAGCAGACTTGTTCCAAGTGCTCATCTTCTGCATTAGCACAAAACTATGAAGTACATCAACCAATGCAGAAGGCCTCTGAGTCACTTGTCAACAAATAGGATAATATGACAGTATCCTGTGAATTACTCAAAAAGACAGATGAAAACACAAAAGCCAGCTGGAACAGATTTATTATAGCATGTGCTGTCAAACATATTTAAATGAAATACTCAGAGGTGGCAAACTGGGATGATTGATAGCAAACATACTAACACACAAGCAAGCACATAGACAAGTAGGTGAAAATCCACACATGAAGTTTCTGTATACTGTATATTGTGCATACACCTACACACATATCTCAAAAGATATACGCTTCTGTCATCGCTATTGATGTGGCTTTTCTATCAACTGCCTCTAAGAATAATGACTGGGCTGGCACTGTTTTCCTAAAATCTATAGATACCCAACACCCAGCTCATCTCCTTTTCTTCATACACTGTTCATCCATCTTCCCTGCTGAAGATTTCAGGATGATTTCCACCACAAAGTATAATAATGTCAGCCCGGAGGGGAGAGACATGTTTCTTTGTTTGTTTGTTATGTGACTCTTTACTTTTGTCTTTACAGTACAGTAGATGCATTGAAGAAAACAATTACTTAATGAAAAAATACTGAATTGCATATGCATGGCATTAAATTGACAGTTTTTGTCTTAGTCCTAGTTCAAGGATTAAATGTATCTGACCACAATTTGGAATGCGACAGCAAAGGGTATTTCAGATTTCAGATATTGATATATTGATATATTTCCTTAAATTACTAGTTTTTACTTTGACATTTTCACAGTGTCCAGACTGAAACACTATAAAAGGTTTTCTAATGCTGGTATGATTTCTTTCTGAAGCCATACATTACATAAGACACATTATGTGTAATTTTTTTTTTCTCAAAATATGCTCTAAATCATTTTTCAATGTAAAGTGATTCTGTCAAATGTTATTGTAATGTAAGAACGGCAAGTACTAGAAGTCTAGACATAGCATGGTGGAGTTTAGTGGATCACAGAGGAGCAAGAAGAGGGAGGACTGATTTAAAGTTGCAATATTCAACTTAAGCTAATACTAGAATAAGACGTTAAAGCAGGACTAACTAGACCTACAGGATACTGGTTAAAGCAAATAGACTAAAATGACACAAAAAAAAACAACAGACTGTTAATTAGTATAGGATACTTCAACTCCTACTTCTGAACACTGACATGTAATGAGACCTTTTGTGCAGATTGTGTCTGCTGTCTAATGTAAAGTAGAAATGTGACTTCTGCATGATTTATATGGCAGCAAGGAAAGAGAGGCTAAATCTTCAGTGGTTGCTTTAATGACAGTGGGAAGCTAGGTTGGCATGAAATAAGACACTAGGATGAGTTTTAGCTGATATTTACCATCAAACACCGGCAATACTCCCCTTTGAGACACACTCCCTTCAATTGTGCAATGTGTCCACAAGTGAACAAAGACCAAAACAACATTCCTTGAGTGTAGCAAAGCCGAGTATTCCTGTGTGCTTCCTTTAAAATCCCACTGTGATGGAGAAAAAGTGAAAATGTTGACATGGACAGAGGTCATGATGGGGGGGGGGGAAATGAATGCTGCCCTGATAGATGGGTGTCACGCAATGCTTCGCAGCTTGCTGCATGCGGGCCTGCATAGCTACAGACCAGCCAGAGCTTCACGCTGACCCCTGATCAGGATATGTGAGTTACTATATCAAGATTTAAATTACCATTATATGTTTTATATTTGACTGATCCCTCCTTTTCCTCACTGCATTGTCTCAAATTGTCATCATTGTTGAAATGTAAAAGCAGGCACCATGTGATTTCTCTGATATGCATAAACAGCATATGCTTATAACATGAAGTGAAAACCTGGATAGCTCCCCTCACTGGCGTTCTGGCCAACACTATGGTCTGTTGTGTTTGTGAGAAGATGAATCTATATTTTATATTGTATATTTACTTTGTAAGATGAAATAATATAAATCTTCCTTAAACAGACAAATAGCTGATTTGCAATCAGTGATGCTTGTTATTGAAGCTGCAGACAAAAGGATTTTTCATTTGCACATGGAGAATGAAAGAAATCACACGGACAGATAATGATTTCAGATTCACTTGAGGTTGACTGGACTGTACCTAGTTTTGTTATGGTTTTGTAAAGTAAGAAATGCAAGGCTGTTTATTTAGTTATATATTTATTTATAACATGTATTTAATTATGAAGGCAAGTTAGGATTATGTAGGTTTGCAATGGGTCAATACTTCCTGGGTGTCAGGAAGTTATCTCTTAGCAAGAAGCTTCTAAAACACCAGGTGGATCTGTTCTTTCCAGACATGTCCTGTCTCCCAAACAAAAGCTTTTTTTATTAACTTTTATTAGCAGGTGGCTCGTGGGGTTGGTGCCCTTTTCTTCTCTCCAGTGGCATTGGACTTGTCAGCGAATCGCTTCTGGCAGCTTAAGACCTGCTCAGCAGTGTAGTCAACACTCTCCAGCTCATCGTCGGGGCTAGAGGTGGACTGCTGATTGATAGATCTGGAGGGCATTTGAGCATCTGAACTAATTATGATTAATGCCTCGGTGTCTGGATCACAAACTGCAGATGCGTGAAATTAACTTTAATTACTCGGCTTGTAGAGTTCAGTAGTGTTTTTGTTGTTGTTGTTTGTTTGTTTTTGCTTTTCTTTGACACATCACTGACGGAGTCCCTGAGTTAAACACATCAGCTATTTCAAAATGGATGAGGTTCTGCATTTAAATGTTCTTTGAGAATTATATTTAGATGAATGATTTATTTTCATATTTCATATATATTTCATTAATAATAATAACCAATGTCATCCATGTCTTTTATATTTCATCAACATTGAATATTTGATAAAAGCAGACTGCAAAGAGTCACCCTTTGTTAAAACCCTAGAAAATAGAAAATATAGCGCTCTTTGATTCTACTTGTGTTCATATTTCTCTGTGGGATGGAGGCACAGAAGATGTTCAATGTTAGGAAATGATCTTCATTGCATGTTGCACAGCTGCATTAACAAAGGTTTAGGAAGATAAAGAGTGATTTTGTAAATTTCCTACCATATTTCTCTGATACTTTCACTTAGGAGCCTTGTTTTCTTGTTTTCCAGTATGCTTTTGATTTTATGTTTTTTGTTTGTTTGTTTGTTTTTGTTTTTCCCACTCCCAGCCTCTGGACCCTTTCCCCTCTCTGTTCTCACTTATCTGCGGCACACCTGGTTCTAGATGCTCACTTTCCTTTTTCACTTTAGGATTAATCTCTTATATATTACTTTGGACTGTTCCCATGTGTTTGGATTGATTACTTGTTGCCAACTGCATGATGGACTTTCTGCCTAGACATAAAGTAAACCTGTTGACCTTTTTAATACCTTTATTTGCATCATACCTGCCTGTCTCCTATTGGTCTGGTGTGGGTCTTTTATTTCTCTGCCTGGTCTTTTCAGGGAATTAAGAAATGCTGTACCATGAGACTGCAATTGAAATGATTCAAGAGAGCTTAGATTTGCATTTTGCTCAGAAAATTCAAGAGGCTCATGTAGCTGCTCACCATTGAGACCCATTACATTTCAGTTATAGCAGGAGATGATCCCTGTGGGAGGCAAACGTCTAAATCATATCGTAAATATGGCATTTCTATCCTGTAACACAGTTCTGTTTTCTTTATCTTTCATGCATTTACATCTGATTTAAATAAAATAGTTAAGACAGGATACAAATCAAATTCGAATACATGTTAACGTCAGGGCTAAAATTTATCTTCTGTCTCATTCAGTACTGAATGTAAGGCCAACCTGTTTATTGTTTCCCACAAGGGTTTGAATAACTCTCCATACTCCTCACTTTACCACCATGATGCATTTCTAGTCCAGAATTTATGTTCTCTACTGATTTGTGTTTATATAAACATATTTCAGGATGTTATTGGGCACTGTTTTATGGGAGGAGAGGTGCATTGTGGGGAGGTGTGAGCACTGTGTACCATTGTTTGATGTGCTCAAAGCCTGTCCCTTGGAAAAGGAGCGATAGTAACCAAAGTAATCTACAGTGATGAAGAACACTCTCTCGGTTAATGTTTTGGAATAAATGCTTTAAGGCAATGGTGTGAATCATTAGTGAAGTTAATCTGTGGATTTATGAGCAGTTACTAAAGTTGAAGGCCTCCTCTTAAAGGGCTATTGTTGTGCTACATCAGGTGCAGTTAGTGTCAGCTATCTGCGCCTTGGGGCTTATACAAATAGGCTCCTGTGTTTTGTTTTGTTTTTTGAATGATGGTTGTGAGACTGTGTTTTCCATACCAAGCTTTGCATTGTCTATTTAGATTTAACTCAGTGCAGCTTCCTGAGCTTGTTTAAGATTTGTCAGCAGGTTCTCAATGTGGATATGGTGTCTGATCTCATGGGAAGTACAGTCTTCTCTATGTTATTAAATGCCACTGTCAAAAGTATGGCCATGTGGACCCGTGGGTTTCTATACTTTCTCCTGGATAATCTTGTGTGACAGCACACACAAGAGCGTACACACATAACGTTGCTCTCAGACAGACTCCCCAGACTCCACATTCTCATCCCACAGCACTAATGACATTTCCCCCTGGGTCAAACACTGATGCTTTGTTTCTTTAACTTAATACAAAAGTTAAAGGTACCACTTTGGTGTCACTATTTGGCACCCTGTGAGCAGCATTAATTGACCTCATGGGAATGATGACGTTGTGTGTCATATCTGAATGTGTATTAAAAAAAAGTCATAGTCAGATCAATTGCCTGATGTTTGGTTAAACATTGGCTAACCTGCCCATACAGAGACATGTGCATCAGTGAGGTGGTACTGCAGACAATCCATTTTTGGGCTATACACAGATGTGTGTGTAGAGTTCAACACTGTAGGCAAGATGTCAATGTTAAAGAGCCTAATATGTATTAGGTGCCTCTGCTTCAACTGCATACGACTTATTGTTGCATCCACTTGTCCTCATTATACCCTTGGTGTCCTTGCGGGCAGGCAGATTAATCTCCAGGAAACTCTGTTAAGGATAGAAACAAAAGAGACAAATGTCTGAACAGAAGAACTGTGGATATTGAGGAGATCACATATTATCTTGATTGGTCAACAAATCCTTTGACTTCTCCACATAGATTTGTGATTTGTGACTTTTGTCAAACTTCTTGATGTTTTGTTTTTCTTGGCTGATTAAGCCTTAATTAATTAAAAGTAGTCCACTACTAAAACCCTCAATCTGAGGCAGCAACAGCAGCATTAATTGTGTTGAATTATGATCACATCTTTCGTACTATTGAACACAATATTAAACTTCATTTACTGAGTTGTGCCTAAATCCAACAAAGCATCAATATTTTATTTTAAAAAAAAATTTTTTCTTCTTTAGCCCTTAATTTTCAATTTTAAGTGATTGTACACATATTTTATTTGTACTAGCAGTACAGGTCGGGGGCAGCTATACATCAGCATCCCAGCACCTGCTTAGGGAAGCAAGGAAATATGCGTACCAAAACAAATTGCTGTATGAAAATACAAATTACTCAGCTGAAGTATGTCAGACACTTCAAGCCAACGGTCATCCCTCAGGCAATGTCAGGACTGTCCTTTGTTAGCATCTGTCATTTGTTTTGTAGTTTTCGCAGTGTGTCCCACACCGTTGGCACTGTTCGGACCCCCGTGATTGGCCTTTTCAGGCAGCTCAACAACCAATTTCCTGGTGCCACCTGTTGGTCCAGCCAAGGACAACATGTGTTGGACAGCAAGAGTCCTACAGGAGGATAGTGTTTGACAAACTGCAAACACTGAGATACTTATCAGCCCAGGTTGTCTGGTATCCTCACAATACCTGTTTTCAGACAAGCTACAACCCTGAACTTATCTAGATATTATCTGAAGGAGCTGTGAGAATGTAAAGATCTGAAGCAGCTGAATGCAACACTAAACAGACCTCACCTTGTGAACTCCATAGTACAAAGTTCATGTAATATCTTTTTGAGCCCACATGGGCATAGAAAGAGTGATTGTCCAGAAGATTGTTCAGAAGTAAGAGGGAAGAGACATCTTTCTTGACATGAGAGCCATACGTAAAGCTTATGTATAATTATTAAAATACAAAAATAATGTAAAACTGTGGGATCAAGTGAAAAAACATTGTGCATAATGATGAAATAGGTCTCTCCAGCTTTAAAGAACTTTAAAGCAAGTTTCAGCTTGTTGTTGTTTTGAGCATGGCCACCAGCAATGAATCAAGAGAGAATAGTGGCCACAGCTTATTCCATGGATTATTAGCTTTTTTTGGAAAATCTAAAAATCTTGTTCACTGAGGAAGAAAACATCCAGCTCCCTGCTCCCCAGACTCTCATTTAATCAAGCACACACATACCCACTCTCTTTCACATACTCATAGGAGTTTGGTTATCCCTCCTAGGGAGTAATTAGAGGTTGGTCTCATCCATCTGGGAGCTCTATCATCACTTCCCACCACACACACCCACTGAGCATCAACAGCACTCACATGTTGCTGAATGAGTCTCCAAAATACTTTAAGGTGAACTCAGAGGCATGAGATCCAAACAGGAGAGCTCAGGATAAAAGGTCAGCTCATACTTCACGACAGCCCAATTTTTCCCAGTCCTCAAAAAAAGGTCAAGTTTTTTCTTTGTCTCCTCAGCAACACAGAGCTCAGAGAGGGGAACATAGGGTTGTGGGGATGATGGAAGAACTCTTAACAGACTGGGTAAGGCTCAGCTCTGATATAGATTACAGCTTTACTCTTCTTAATCTATTACAACAATCAATCTCAGTCTTTTACCATGTCTTCTGCTGATGATCTTGTTTTAAATACACTTTATTTTGAAAGTGATGCCTCTTTATACACTCAAAATCATGAAACCTAAACAACAGGTTCCACATTAGAACCTTATTTCGCCTAAGCTGATGTAATTGTTAATACTTATATCAACTTGAAATTGTTAAGTCAACATAAAAAATATAATTTTGTGCAACAATTAATTTTGATAACTTAGTTATATTGAACCTGTTGGTTGTTTGTTTGTTTGTTTGTTTGTTTGTTTGTTTTGCTTCCCTTCACCTGATATACACAATGGCTATTGATGAGTCTAAAAGCACCACCTAAATAATTAGGGTTAGAGTTGAGATACAACCCAGGGGAGTAAGAAAATACACAAAATATTGAATATTGTGATACTATATTGATTCTCAAACACTGTATTGATATTTAAACTATATTAATATTTAATTAACAGTTTGTGTGCAAAGATATGTAGCAGACAGTGGTTAATTTTGCAATCTGAATAGATGTTTTGATGTCTGTGTATGGTGATAGGTATTGTAGAGCACTACATTCTTGCCAATGCACAGCCCTACTGCAATCACAGATAGTCTGTTCTGCTACATTCACATGTTAATAACAGACCTGTAACACACCTTAATAAGAATCAGCAGTCTACTGGTTAATATAATTTAACATTCAATAAATAACTTTTCTGAGCATGCTCAGTGGTGTGGAAGCAAATGAAATGCAATGTCCGCTCCTCGTTGACCTGCCTCTGTAGAGTCATATTTGTTCCCTCTGTCCTTATGTTGCACTGAGCAGCAGAGACCGAGGAGAAAGAAAATACAAGCTTTTCTGTTCCTCGCTGTCAGCTTTTCCTCACCGCTCCAGTCAGAGCTTCCAGATACCACCTGCAGCAGTTGCTTTTGAACACAATGCCAGTGTCTTTCCTCTGACAGGAGCTGTCTTTACCCTGTTATATGGAAACTGGTTTGAGTGCAAAGGGATAAAAATAGGCTGTGTCAGAAGAACATGGAGGCAAAAAGTTAAGCTACAAGCAGTGGAGCCTTCTTCCACAAATAAAAATGAAGGGCCAACAGATAAAAAATAGCCATAAAATTACTTTAACATTAATATTACACTGATTCAATAATCTAGCAATATTTTTGACATTATATCACTTGTCAAAATACACATGGTGCTAAAAGATTTTGAAATGTTACCCCAAAGACAATCAAAATCTAGAATTTTAAAATGCTTTACATTTGTCCTACTTTTAATGAGGGATCATAAAGATAATATTTGAGCAAACATAATCATATTATTGCATTTTATTATGATGCAACATTTTGAATGAAAGAAGGCCTGCCATTATTAAGGAAATGAAAAGCAGCGTGAGAACCACATTGGTTAAGGTCAGAGAAACACTGTGGTTTTGATTTAAAAAAGATGAATGTTATGAATATCTTATACGCCACATGATTCATGTTGCATTTTTCTACCCCAGCTTTTGACTTCTGCCTACTCACTACGCCGACTTCTGCCTACATCTATTTCATCTTATTTTCTCCAGAAGCCAGAAAAGGCTGTTGCAGGCATCATGAGCAATCGGGATATCTCGGGGTGCTTTATGGTCCACAGGTTTAATTTCAGCAGGCGAGTGTGGAAAGGAAGTGCTGCTGTAGACAGGAGCAGATCATCAGTCAACACATGCACCAGAGTTTAGAGTTAAATGGAGACGTACCCGACACTGTTGTGAAACATTAATATTCCTGTAGCTAACTTAATGTCTGGTTCCTCCAAACAGCACACCAAAGACTCTTCAGCATATCACAGAAGCAGAATAACAGTGCTTGGCTTGCTCTGTAAAACCAATGTTGAATTCATGAGATGTGAAACCAATAAGTAAAAGTTCGCCACCTCACGTTTCCAGTGAATGTTAACGAGAAACTGTCAGGAAATGGAAGTTGCGGGAATGTTCGAGGCTGCAGAAGACGAGATGGCAGACTGTGTGTATTTCCCAGTATACAGAATACCATTAAATGCAATAGAGTAACTGACAGCATGATAATTGTGTGAACTTTGGCTTTTCCCTGCAGTCAAACAGTTACAGAAACTGTATTCATCGCTATACATCAACAGGTCTGACTGTGGTCAACGATACAGTAAATGCCTTTCAACATGAGGATTGCAAAAATATAGATTTCATATGTCAGTTCTACTCTTTGGTAATATCTTGTGTTCTAATGAGGAAAAGAGATCGCCAGCATGCCAGAAAGATGGCAGACAGATTGACAGGTTGTCATTAAATTGTTTTGTTACAGGGTTTATAATTAATCCTTCAGAGACCACTGCAGACTATCCACATGACCAATGGAGAAATTAAGTATATGAACTGAATGCAAATATAGCATACTTTATTCTGTTCTAGAGCATGCCATTCCACAGAGAGTATGTGTGCATACTCAAAGAATGAGCCTGCACTTGTGATTAAACATTTGCTGCCTTAAAAATGGATTTTCAATTTCAAAGTTTCTACAGCTCACACAGCAAGACATGACTGGAAAAAGCAAGCTGAACGCATTTCAATATATGTGTCTTATTTATTATAAGAGTCACACAGAGACAAAAAGTAGCAGATTTCTAATGGGAATCATGGCACCTCTGCACCTGGTAATCTAAAGGCACTGACCTAGGGTTGTGTTTCAAGACTCTCAGCAGACAAATGCAGCACTTTCTGACAGACCTGCAGTCATTGTGCATATAATGACAATAAAGCAACTGATATGAATGCATAATGTCATGTATCACTGCAGAACTGCAAAGTCAAACACTATGACTTCCACAGTTTTATGTAAAATATAGCTGTTTGAATCCTATCTTAGTTACCAGCATGTGCTCGTTTCTGTGGTTTTTGCAATTGTTCAGTAAACTTTTAAAGTATTGTGTAATGACTGAGCAGTGTTTCTAATTCTCAGTGCACTGCATAAAGATCTGAACATCCATCCATTTTCTGAACCGCTTAGTCCCTGTAGGGGTCACGGTTGTGCTGGAGCCTATCCCAGCTGTCATATGGGCGAGAGGTGGGGTACACCCTGGGCATCGCAGGGCCACATATAGACAAACAACCATTCACACTCTCACTCACACCTACAGGCAATTTTAGTCTCCAATTAACCTGACTGCATATATTTGGACTGTGGGAGGAAGCCGGAGTGCCTAGAGAGAACCTACGCAAACACGGGGAGAACATGCAAACTCCACACAGTCTGGTCTGGTTAGCTAACAGCTAATGGTAGCTTGTTATGATACACCTTTTTCATGCATAGGCTAAAACGTAGGATAAAATAAGCAATTTGATTGGCCTTATCATTACAGTTATTAACAGCATGGAGAGAAATGTAATTTCTCTGCCTGTCTTTTGAAACATTTTAATGGAAAATGTGTTTTCTCTTAGAATGATTCGTTTTGTTCTGTCACAAGCCATAGCAGTTAGACAAGTGAGACATCTCTTATTAGAGTGCTCAGTATGCAAGACATTCATATGAATAAGACAGTCATATCAAATTAATCCATGCTGAAAAATAGTAACTCAGTGCACTCAGCAAGAACCTGTGATGCTGATGATGTGGCATCCTGCTGAGTATCTGTAGGCATCCTGGTTAGTTTAGTTTGACATTCTATGAAATCTGTCTTGTCAGACATAGATTGCAGGGCCAAGCACAGGTATTACACTGAAAGCCTTCCCTAGGTGAACTTTATACTGTATCACCGTTTTTGAGGCTTTTCTCTCTCAAGTCAGTTTTTTTTTTAATTAACCTGAAAAAACTATGATTCCTGTTTAGGGGGCAAAGTAAAAGCTATTTTGTCTCTGGTGTTTAAGTAGCCTTCTACTCTTTCCTCCTTTGTTTCTTATTTTTGACATCAACCAAACAGAATTGAAAGGTAGAAATGCTGTTCTAACAGAATAAACGCTGATACTGTAGATGTGAAAGGTCAGCAGTATGAAGGAGGAGGAGATGGGAGATCTTTAGGAGGATTTCTGAGCCAGCTGCCTGTCAGAGTGTTTTCCTTTGACATGGAAAAGTATTCTTTTGGGAAACCAAGACAGACTGATGCACAGACAAACACACTAGCAGATCGACAAACAGAATAAAAAGCAGGCAGGAATCCAAAAATATGCAAGGCCATTTGACAGATCACTCAGTTTAAAAAACAGAACATACATGTCAACAGACAGACAGCAGCCAAGGAGAAACTGATGCACAAGCAGACCATCAAATGGGCTCATTCATCAAAAAGACAGTGAAACTTGGGACTGTTATTGGATGATGCTGACAATATTTCCTTCTATCTGTGACTTTTGTGCAGAAGGCAATAGATTATGATGAGTGGACTGACAGTTTGAGGAAAAGAGAAGAAAAAGAAGCTGCATAGTATGTGCTAAAACACATACACATAGATACTATTTATTGCTTTGATGCAATGTCTCAGACAAACATCTGATACTATAGCTCCTAGTTGAGGAAAATAACACAAATTCTGCTCATGGGAAAGGCAACAGCATTTGTTGACTTTGTTAACACTTTTTTAAAGGTCTCATATTGTACACCTTTTGGGAATTAAAAGCACAGGTCCCTGACGTCCACAGAATGTTAAAAAAACAAATGTCAATCCTTGTTTCTGCCAAGGCTGAAATCTTGCACTAAAAGCCTCTGGAAGAACTTTCAGCCTGCCCTGCCCTCATCTCCTGTTTGCTGACTTGTGCCTTGCATGTAGGCTGACCCCTCATGGGGCACTGAAACGTCATTAGGATGGGGTACAGATTCCATCTGCAGCCTGCCAAGAACACAGAATACACTGCGTGTGGATGTACTATTGAAACTCCTTGGTTAATCTGAAACAGTCAGCACGTTAAAATAGTAACACTTATGACTTCATACTATGGAGTAGACCCAGGTTTAGTTCAGACAGAATCACTCCATTGTTGCACTCTGGTCGTGAAACTGATCCAGCAGCCACAAACCAATCGTCACTGTGTGTGCACATAGAGTACATACACAGTGAAATCTGCCTGGCTCGCACAAGTGGGGACCCAACAACAGTAGACATCAAGTTGGCCAAACCCAGGAGAGGGCCTATATCACTGCTCCCCAGGGGCTGCACGGGGTGAACTGCTAACCTGCTTAGTGTGTCTCTACAACCACAGAGAGTCATATAAATGTATAAAATGTATGATTTTGATGTAAATTAGCAAACTAACATTTTATTAGGGAGGCAGAGAGAAATCACAGATGGATGTACTTCTAGCTGCGTATTAACAGCAATTACATTTTCTCTGAAACATATTACTTAATTTCCAAAATGATTTTCTTGGTGTGGGTAGCAGCACTGGTGTTTTTATCATATACTCTGTTTTTATTGAGCATCATGAGCAGATCATAAAGGTTATCTTTCTTCAAATATAACCAAGGGTGAATGCAGAAATATTGTAAAATTTCTCCCTTTTTTTGTCACTCACTGTAGCATGCATTTTGTATAGGACCTGTGAATGTAGTGTTGTTGCTTGTGGAGTTGTGTGTGTTCTGTTTTATCAGAAACAGAACACACACACCACCTCTGCTCTGTTTGTGTGCACACCACTAATTTTCATTTTGATTTTCACAATAAAAGAACCCCAAAAGACATTGTTGTGCCCTGGGCCCATTTATTTTCCACCAGGCTGCATATATTTGAAGATCTAAAGTTCCTTCTTTGAGCGAAATAGGTATAATATCTAGATGCTCCCTTCCTCCCCTCAGTGCTCTACTTCGTCAGCTGTTTGTGCAGCCTATAAGCTTAGACTAATATCTACTAAACCCACTGTCTGCATGAGAGACTACAAACACACGTCTACTTTATCAGTGCACTGGAAACTGGAATCCAGCCACAAGTTCATTGTTATTCTGAAAATGAGACCTATTGAGGGTAAGGCTCTGTAATTGCAAAGTAATACAGTAGCTGTGATCTATGAGGTAACTGGTGTAGAGGGGAGGCTGAAGAATGAAGGAGCAAAATAATACACAGGACTTTGAGAGAAAAGCACTTAACGTCTGAGGTGTGGGTTGGTCATTCCTCATAGTATAATTACACTGATCTTTGGATTCCCAGCTTTTCTGGAATCTCACCACAGTTTATGGAAACATGAATAATGAAAATCCCAAAGGAGTCTCATTTAGATTTATATATAGGAGAAAATGAATGTTTCAGGTCTTAATATCTTCAGTACTAAATAGACATTTGGAAATCTCTGACAGATCGTTTTATATTTGTAATATGTCAACTGCAGCCACATGGCCCTCAAACCATCAGGACTCACTGTCAGAGACAAAGTCGGAGAGACATGTTATTGTAATTCCACTACATCCGTTTATGTTTCATTAAACAGCTTTGTAATATACAGTCCAGGCCAGTGATGAATGGAGGGCTATGAAAAGCATCAATAATTAAAAAGCCAGATGCCAGTGTGTGTGTGTGTGTGTGTGTGTGTGTGTGTGTGTGTGTGTGTGTGTGTGTGTGTGCACACATGAGGATTT
>OMLM01003595.1:15308-31089 GCA_900302695.1 Helostoma temminkii
GTTAGAGGTCTATTTGGTTTTTGCAGGTTGTTGTTAATAGAAAAGGTAATATTAGAAAATATATTTTTTTTACTTGCATGTGGCTCCCTTACATTACTTTTTCTTAACCTAGTGTCCCTGCCAAACGAGGCACATAGCATGGTTGCTACGGACAGGGGTTGGTGAGGATGTGTAATTTATGTACCAGGGAGGCAATGAAACACCATCTTGGAAGGTTTGGAGGGTTAAAACGTGTTCAAAAAGTTTACAGCTCTTTATATGCTCACAGAGAGGATTGTACAAAGTTGGTCATTATGTCTTCTGTGATCACGATGACCTCTGGGTAACTCAAGGTATCCACCAGTAATGTGTGCTTACATGCATGAAAATGGCCAACGCAGCACCTTGCATTGCAGAAAACAGTGAATCAGAACCATCTTTTTCTGCATCGTTTTGCCAGAGCTTCCTGTGGTGCCAATCCTACCTATGTTAAACTCACTACCCTTGTGCAATTAATGATGAGGCCTGTTTCTGTTTGAATGTGGCCTAAGTCAGGTAATTAAAAAGTGCACAGTGAAAACAAAATGTGAAGTTACTCTAAACACACACGAATCACTAAATGCAGTATGTTTACTTGAAATTATATATCAATATAGGTTATTTTAAAACAGTCAAAAATGACACATAAAGTGCATCTTACCATTTGACAAGTGCTAGTGGCTGCAATGAACATTACACAGTCACCAACTATTTTAAATCTCAGAGTTTGTCAGGAGGAGCTTGTGGTGGATGGGTGGCACAACAAAGCCCAGGACTTTCCCACTGGAGATAATACTTTCTATTAGATTTTCTCGTGACCAGTTATATGACGAACATGACTCTCACAAACATCATGTCCTTAAAAATGACTTCCTTGCTTCCTTAACTCACAAAATTCATCACCTGAAGAAATTGTAATTTAACACCTTTACAAACTCTGTATGTTTTTTTAGTCTTTGATTTGATTTGATTGTTTCTCAATCCAAGTATAGATGTTTGAATTTAAAATCACTTGTACACCAACAGAAAATCTATATTTTACATTAGATGCAAAGGGTTTGTTATGCAATATTCTGTTATACACAGACACACAATTTGTACATGTGATTTAAAAAAACATCACTTTCATATCACTGTGGAGGAATTTGTTGTTTAAGGTCATGCCACAGCATCCCCACAAGATCTAAGTCTGGACTTTGACTAGGCCTCTCCAAATCCATACTTTTTTGCTGTTTGTTTTGTTTTGGGTTTTTTGTTTGTTTTTGGAGCCATTCAGAGGTGAATTTTCTGGTGTGTTTTGGATGATTTTCCTGCAGCATAATCCAAGTGCTCTTGAGCTTGAGGTCACAAACTGATGGCTGGGCATTTTCTGGTACAGCACCAGTGGCACCAGACCATCACACTACCACCAACATGTTTGACATGATTACTTTTTAACATAGGTTTTGCAGGTTTGGACAGCAGCACTCTATAGTTTTGTTATTGCCAAGTGCCTACGTGATGCCTTAAAAAATTGGGATTGCTGGGTTCAGGAAATAAAGGAATGAAAATGCAATAGCCTTTAGAAAGATCTTAATTGCTGGTTAGATCTCCAGTCACGTTAAAGCCAGGTGAAGCCCTATGGACCAGTAAAAATGACAGCAGAGCTGTCCCACACTAACAAATGGAACAAAACTGGAAAACAGCAGAGTAAAGGTGCATTCAGTCAGCTCCCTTTGATGTCTATTTGGAATGTGAAGAGATGTAATTGCTCCAGGGCATAAACTGCCCATGTTTTTACTGAGTTCAATCTGATTGACGAAAATTAAGCAAAATGCTTTTCATCATGCTGCAGTTGAGTGACAAGGAAGACACATTCTTAATTGTGTGACACCAAGCTGCATAGTTTGATCTTCTGAAACACAAGCTGGCATTTGCATAAAATGCTACACATAGTACCTCTAATTAAGGAACGTGATCTGATGCCAATTTAATTGCCATTTCTCCTTCACATTGGTATGTTTTTTAACCAAGAAAGTGAGTCACAGCCTTAGGGACTGAACGAGGTTGAGACAAATATACAGTGAAAAACAGACCACAGCTCAAACAAAAAAGTCTCTGTTCTCTAAATGTTTGATCACCTCATTTTAATTCTGTCTGCACTGGGGCAAAGGTGCCAATTTTCTCTGATATTCTGGCTCAGTGAGTGATGGAAGATGGGTGTTTTACAGCGTTAATGAGAGCGAGCAGAAAGGCCACTCTGAAAATAAATTTTAAAAAATGCTGATATTTTCTCCGCGTTTAGCTTTAAGACTAAGTAGCAAACATGAAACACTAAACATTTGAATGACACAAGACTTGTTTTTTGGACATCTCAATAAATACAACATTGAAATACCATCACATTACAATTGTGCAGATGTGTGCACCCTGTTACTTAATTCCAGATCCAGCAGATACAACATACACCAAATTAATATGTTCACATATTTTTTACATTGTGTTGAACTTAAAATGTATGACTATTATGCCACTAAATTCTCCACTATGTTTAACAGCTACTGTAGTTGCTGAATTTGCCAGCATGGAGTAAGTGCATACTCGGTTAGAGTATTTTTTAGGAGAGGTTTAGGAGAAGGTGTGATTCTCATTTCAACATCATTTTAGTTTCTGTGTAGTCTGATATGTTTCCCTCCTCACTAAGAGAAATAGGTGAGATAAATGCCATTCTTAGACGCAATGGCTTGTTTTTCGAGTACCCTGTGTCTGTTCTACCCCCTGTGACTCAAGAAGTACAGTAGTTATCCACCAATCACATATTTGGCAGTTTGATCCGCCGTTTCTTCTGTGTCCGTGTACCCAAGTGCCCTTTGGTAAGACACTTACGAGACACTTAAGACACAGTGTGTTTATAAACTCTCATAAACTCCGCTGTTTCTCGGTTCCTTCTCCAAACAAGAAAAACTGAGCCATTAGAGATGGTTCCCTTACATAACGAATGTAATCATAATGTTATGATCCAACACATTTGAGTTATTAAATGCTACATAAATATATTGAAAGTAAATTAAACTGAGGTTAGATTTACACCAAAAAGTACTTTAGCTGTGCAAGTCAAACCTTTTTTTCACAATTTATAGGAAACATGTACAGTAGCTATTTATTACTGGTTTGACAACTACTCACATTGTATCCCAACCATGCTGTTTAGTGGCAACTGGACTTGTTCATCTCTCATCTGAAAGTTCATCAGTTCTGACAGATTGGCTGGTGTATTAGGCTCATTGTGGATGTTTCTAAGGCTCCTACTCTGTAGAATCATTACATCGTTAACAGGTTGATGATCATCCATGGGTGGTTCTACCTGCTTTCATGTGTATCACTGGGACCCAGTGAGACAGCTTCACAACTGCATGGCAGACAGGATTGGACTGCTGAATCCTGTCTAGTGGAGCTGCTTTTGACAGTTTCACAAACGCATGGCACAATAAAGGACAGGCAGCTCCTCAAGACAGGCTTCAGCAGTCCAACTGCACCTGGAAGACAGAGGCCGTGCTTTTGAACATGGCAATGTACATATTCTGAAAGACAGGTGCTATAATTGTTAGATTTTCAACATACCTCAAATTATAGCAACTAGTATTGATAAGAAATGTACCTTGGGATGCAAGAAAGAACCACTTGCCTTTGTATTTTGAAAGCACAATCAGTGGCCAATTAAAGTATAACAAAGTCATACACAAGAACAAGGTGTATCTAACATCGCACAGTTTGTCCTGTCCAGGTAGCAGTGTGACTGGATGTAATATGGCACAGCTCAGCAGCATTGAAAGGTCAGTTTTGATGTCAGATAAGAGCTGCAGAAGAAAGCTTGGTTAGATAAAAATAGGATATACGCTAGAGGTTTGTAGATCAAATTAACTTCTCTATTATTTCCTGCAATCATCTACTGTAGTATAGATTTTCTTGAGTCAAGGAAAACTTTAGTAAAAAAGGATGAGAACTTTTTAATGAAAAAAGAGCCTTGAGGGTTTACTAAGGACAACTGGAGAAGATTGTGATTTCCAGTGGGTGAGTCCTTTCTTTTCAGGCAGTTTCAGGTAGTCTGCATTTAAAAAGTGAAAAAAGTACAAGTACAAGCAGGTTATCAGCTGTAAAATGATGTTTTCGTGTTTCCATTAGAATTGGGTTGAGGTCGGGATAAGTGTGTTTAAACCTGAGTAAAAATAGCACAGTGGCATTCCCTCTTCTTGATTTCTATTGTACGGTGAAGATTTGGATGCTGTTTGTCTGAGATAAACCTTCGGATGACACGAGTCCCCATTGGCTTTTTTTAAAAGGCAGCCAACCAGAAATAATCAACTGTGAGAAGCAACCAACCATTTTGCCAAAAGGATTGTAATTTTTTTTTCTCCATACTGTATGGCTGCACCAACTTGGAGAGCAATATAATTTAAATGCTTTGAGTCAGAGAAATAAATTAATAACAGATGACATAATACAAGGAGACAACTATTCACGATAGACAGAACAATATCTCAGCTTGACTGCTTTTGCTAGGCTAAAAGCCCATTTTGAGGATTTGTTCTTAAGGAGCTAAACCATTGCTTTGCATCATTTGGTACCATGACTACAAATCATGTAGACAGCTAACCACTTTGCAAAGAATAGTTTTATTTTCTATGTATTGTCTTAACGTTGACGAAGCCTTTTATTTCCTGTTGCCCTCACATGGTTTGAAATTGTAACTGCTCTAACAAATAAAGCATAAACGATATGAATTAAATGTGTCTGCCTCCAGAGTCGTGCTACTGACTTAATAAACTTGCAACAGTGCCTGAATTCTAATGTAATTTCCATATGAAACAGTAGCTGACAAGGAAAAAACTGAAATATTTTCACAAAATGTACATCTGGGATAACTATATACTGTTGCATAAATTATATGTGCATTGTAATAGACTGAAAGAACTTGCTGTAGCTTTTGGAGCTGATATCTGAACAACCTGCACTACTGGAAGTGCTGCAAATTAAAATCTATAATGAACATATTATTGCACAATCTTATGCAGTCTAACACCACAACCCAGCCATAACCCTTTTTAGTGATATGATTGCAAAAGTGTAAATAAAGTAGAGCTGGGTTCCTTTGAATTTGAAGGAGCTGAGGTTTGTGCATCTCATCAGGCACCTTCTTTTAGATGTTTTCCAGGCACATTCAACTGGCCAGGAAGCATCTTAGTAAACCCAGACCACTACATTACATGTAGGGGACCTTCATTATCGTCAGTAGGGTTAACGAAAAATGTGGTTGCAGTTATAAGGTTACTATTGTTTGGAAACAGAAAACAAACAGAAGCGCCTCAAATAAATCAATTTCTGGACCCATCCAATTATCATGACCTCATGATAATTAGTCCTTTTATGGACTTTATGGCTTCACAACATCACAAGATTTATTCCTATTTTCCCAAAAAGGCAGTTTTTCCCCCAGTAAATAAAAAAAAACTATAGATTTTTCTTTACATACTATTTCCTGGATCAGCAGTGGCCTTTAGGTTGAGGTGTAATGAAGCAGAAACATGCTTCAGCCATTTACAATAAGGTTTATGTCCGTGTGTTGTTGATTAACATGCACATTATGAGACAGTGCCTCTAACTAACAGGTCACCCCTGCCACCCATGCGTGGTCTTTCAGATGAGAGGTCCTAGTCTGAACAATTCAGCTCATATTTATTCTAGGCTTTATTAATACAGCGTGCCATAATCACTGGATTTAAACAGGAAAATCCTCTTCACTAAATAGATTCCATTCAGTTTGGTCAGGCTTACAGCAGACAGAAATTACTTGTGACTTGAGCTGCACAAAACAATGAATTAATAATGTAAAGAGGAATAAAAGGTTGTCAGCGACCCTAAGCAGAGTCACAATTTGATGTAAGGTGGGGTTCTTGCTAAGCAGAGTCTAATATAATAACAACCCAATTAATTTGTGATTAGAGAAAAGTGATAGCTGCTAATGAAGCTTGTGTGTTTCAAAACTAAAGACAAACTAAAGATGTCTGACAGCAGTGGATGTTCAAGCCTCCAGGGGGTCTTAATCTGTTGTTCAGTGTTGCTGAAAATTCCTGAGTCTTAAGAATCAAAGTCCCCAGATTCAGCAGCACATTGTTCCTGTATTTGACAGCAGCAAACAAACCCAAGGTCATTCAAACACAGCAACACACAAGAGGTGGTTTTGCTATGTTTTCTGTCACCAGGAGAATTGACTTCAGAGAATTGAAATGTCTGGTCGCATAGATGTCCTTGACTACACTCCATTTGAACTGTCTTATTTAAGGATGACCAGCTGGAAAAAAACTAACAAACAAACTTCAAAATTCATGCTGGACTTTAAATTCCCCAGGCAGTTATTTTGTGTTTCACTTTTGTTCAGTGTTGCTATAACTCTACTATAACAAGAATTAAATCCAAGCAGGGAGACAGCTTTAATCAATATTTGTTCACATTTAAGATGCAGTCTCATGGTAATTATCTGGCACCAACTACTGTAAAAAAAACAAAACTCAAACTCATCTATCCACTGTATGCGTAAATTTTTGCTGCTCTTGTCTCTATCTAAAATTAAATCTTTTAATTACGCTGGTTTGAGCATGTCGGAACCAATCTGCCTTACAGCCAGAGTGTTTAGCTTATATTTTCTCTGCAGAGATAAATAAGAAAATCAACATTCCACTATTGTGTTAATCTTAATCATCTTTCTGTTATTAGAGTAAGGTCACAAGGTGACACACCATATGCATCATACACTTTAAACCCCTTACCCAGGGACCTAGCCAAAAGTATGTGGATACATGACTCATGCCACTGACACTGTAACTGTTTCCACTCTTCCACTCTACCTGGTTATGGTAACAGAAATATATCTCCCTATCTATATCATCCAGCTATATGGAAACCAAATATAGCTCCAGGCCAGGTGAGATATGTAAATTCTCACGCTGCAGGAGTCTCCTGCCATTTGGATGTGCCCAGAAAACGTCTGAGAGCCATTCTGATGTATCAGCTTCCCGAACCACCTCAGCTGATTCCTTCGGATGAGTGCCCTTTAAATAGCTGTTCTCCTGGAGTGCATTTACCCTGTAAAGGAATCTCATTTCATTCACTTTTATCCATAATATCTAGTATGAAATGCTCATGTACACAGGTGAGGACCAGAACATAAACTAGATTCTTTTATGCTAAGCTCCTTCTCAACCAGGACGATCCAGTGCAAGTCTGCGTTTTTCCTGATGCCGCACCAGTCTGCAGATCTCCTGCACCATCTTAACCTCAACTGGTAGCAAAACTGTAATAACATGCTTGAACTTCTTCATATACCTCACTCCCACCCCAGAGTGAGCATTTGTTGCTCCACGCAAAGCTGCAGAAACGCAAAGATGAAAACTTGTTTATTCTTTAACTGAAATTTCCCCAACAATATAAAAATATCATGTAGTAGTACCCAAACATATGCAGAAAAGCAAAACATACAGTGAAGGAGAGAGTACTTTACATAGGTAGAAGTACCAGTACAAGCAGGTAGGAATGCTCCATTACAAGTTGCAGTCCTGCATCATAATCATCAAAATACAAAGTTGCACTTACTGCAGTACTTTGAATTTTTTGTAAGTACTTTTACTTCCTATATTATTTTACTATTTACTTATACATTGTATATTATGCAACAATGTATAAGCATCATTTTGTTGTGGTAGTATTTTATCGTGGCAGGGACCCAAAGGTCAGAAATTCGAGACGTAGCTCCTTCTGGCCATAAAGGTCCCAGGATAAGCTACTGGAACCCAAAAATATCCAACCCCGGCCAGTGAAGTTGCACAAGCCAGTGAACTCTGAGTGCCAATCCCAAGTCCTTTGCAAAATTTAAAAGGGTTACATCAGGAAGGGCATCCAACGTAAAACTTGTTCACCATGCTGCTGTCGCAACCCCAACTACAGGATAAGTGAAAATGGCATATTAATATAGATATCACTTATAAAACAACAAAACAAAAATAATAACTAATTCTTAAAGTAAGTATAATACAGACAGAAATCCTCTCAATGTTGTCCTGCGATATTACATTCACAAGAACAGTATGGACCTGAGGTCACTGTGACCTTGAGCTTTGACCTTTGACAGCCAAAAAACTAGGGGAAAAAATCTGCACTGCCTTTTTGGTAAATGCAATAAGCACCTCTTGCTGTATGTTCAAATGACAAAAGCCCCCAAGCAGTTCATCCTTGAATCCAAATGAATGCTTGCGTAAAATTTGCAGAAATTCTCTAAAGGCGTTTCTGACTGACGTATGGACTAAAAAACAAAAGCATGTGTTACAGCTGTCACTGGTGTGGAGGCATAGTGAAAAGCTAAACTCTTAAACACTATGCAAATTTCTTTGTGCTATAGCTATTTAAATTATAAACCTTCTGCTAAAGGAAGAGGAGCTTTTGATGTGTTGAACTGAGAATAAGACAGTGCTTTATACTCAGCAACAGATGGCTCTCACATAAAATGCCGATGAAGCACAGAGGCAGAGGGATGGCAAGAGGAAGAACAGATTCAGTCCAAAGTCTCCAGCCTCGAGACAGATACATGTGGGATTAGACTGATAATGCTTTTGAATGGTAGAGGGATTTTATGCCTGAATGTTGGTGTATGGTTTTACATATGGACTAACCAGAGTTGCACCTGGCCTCAGGGTATATTCTTTTGCTGACAGTTGGTTGTTTGGTGTTGTTATTTCATTGGACAGCAAGGGATTAGTGTTGTGTTTTTCTAAGGGTTTATATATTCAGCGAGAGACCCACAAAGATCACACACGCCATCCCCTGACACCAGACCTGCACTGTTTCCATAGAAATGATTCAAGTGTAGGTTTGCTTCCAGCTTGGCCAGGGAAAATAGGACCTTTTCTTCTGCTGCAGTATAGTAGTACTGCAACTTTGGTAAATATAATAGGTCGGTGTTTTATCACATCTACTCACTCTAATCTATCTTAAGTTTTTTGAGGTATTTAAAATAGCAAATATTCCTGAAAGGTAAAATCATTCATATTTTAATGCTCAAGTCCACTTGTCTGTGATTTGTTTGTTTCATATGTTCTATTAATGTGGGAATGTTTATTTTCCCTCTGAGAAAGAATTTTCAGTAGAAGCTCATAAAGACGCCAATGCTGTAAATGTTGTAAACTTTTGCACCAGTGCACAAAAGTGTCTGGAAGTAACGTGACCAAATTCCCTGTAGCTTTTGTATTAAAAATCAAAAGGTGTTGAAGTTGTTTATTGTCATTGAGTCCATATAATGTGAACCCACCCACTGCCCACACAGGAGCAAGACATCCACTTTGAATGACTCTCCAGTGTCTCTTTGTGGTCTTTTGTGTGTCTCTGTGGTTCTCCATTGTCTCTTCTTGCTAATTTCTAGTCATTTTGCACCTTTCTGTAGCGACTGTGTACATTTTTGTGGTTATTTTGCTTCTCTTTCTAGTTGTTTTGTGTCTCTTTGTGGTCATTTCTTGTCTCTATTTAGTAATTTTGTGTGACCCTGTTGCCATCGTGTGTGTCTAAGGGATTGTTTTCCAACTTTCTATGGTTATATTGTTTCCCTTTGTGGTCATTAAAATTCTCTTTGTGGTTATTTGTATTTCGCTTAGTGATATTTTGTAGATAACACCTAAGAGCCCCACTAAACCTTGGCATGTTCCCAGAAAACCTATTCAATAATCCATGCGTGATATTTGTGACTAAACTCAATAATGCTGAGTTGCATCAGCCAAGTTGCATTCATCCGAACTAACTTGCATATCTTGCAGATTGTTGATACCATCTGAATTTAACAACAACAACTGGCTGTTTCTCTGTAGTGTGAAGACTCACGAGGACACAGACTTCAGTAAACATCTGCTGTGTTTCATTCTTAGAGCTGCAACTTATTTCTTACTCGCAGCATGATGCAGAGCTCACACTGGGCTGATCTAACAAAGTATGAGAGACTGAGAGAGAAGGGGGGGGGCATGTGGGAAAGCATGAGGTGAGAAATCCCTTCATGTCGTATTAACAGCCAGTTTAGCTCTTACATTTGGAGTTCATGCCTGTCTCTGTGCCCCTTTTACGCCTCTGCAGTTATCAAATCATTAATTAAGCTTGTGTCAAATCTACCCAGAGAGTCTGGTGTGGGAGAGAGATACGACTGCAGGCACCAACAACCATCTGCTTCCAACACGCTGATGTCGCAACCAATCAGTCCTAATCGGCCCGCTGTCCAAGCAGGTCAAGAATTTGTTTCAGCAGCAACAATACTGGCAGAGCTGTTTCAGGGCCTGGATACCTGCCAGTCATTCTTATATAAAAGAGAAACACCTCCATTAAATATAATTACACACTGGAAAATATATGCACTTGTACAAATGTACCATAAAATGCACATTATGAGAACAAATCACATACTTATAATAAAAGGTATAAAAACGTTCCTGATATTTCAGGTTGCAAATATAGTCAATACACATGAGAAAAACGTATTTAAATCTGTGCTACTACAGTTGTCAACAACAAAGTCTTATGTGGCGTTGATCGCTGCACCTTTTCTTCTGGGTGGATAATAGACGTAGGATCTTCCTGATCTGTCTGAAGCGTCAGACTGTGTACAATAAAACATAATCAAGATACGACTATTACTGCATCTGCATATGTGTCCTCAACTGTTGAGTTGTAAGGAGTTTAATGAAATAACGTATAGAATAAAAAAAACTACTAGGACATTATCCAAGGCAGGAATTTTCATGTAGGTCCAGATATTGGTATGGCACCTGTTAAAATCATCCCAGCGTGCTCCATTGCAGCAATCATTATTTTTAGTTATAACAGCAGCAATGAACAAATTGAGGAAAAGGTTTTTTTGCATGTGTTTCAGCGACATTTAGCAGGTGAAGACACCTCTTCAGTGCTGCTGGTTGTTTGGCTTTTTGTTCACATTGAGGTTAATAGGTGTCTGTCGAAATCCTGTCCAGACTTCCCTGCAAAGGATTTACACTGATGTCCTACCTTTTGGTGGCATATAGGCCTAATGTTTTCACTGAAAGGTGTATAAATAAGGGCAGAATTTAAATATATATTGAATTATAAAATCAATCATCAAACCATAACAAAAACTTTGATATTAATAATATTCGCTCCTCTGTGCAATAATGACTGTTGATGATGTGGAGGAGTCAAAGTCATGTACTTACAGGGATTTGATGTCTGGATTATACAGAGATATGATTAACCAGATTATGTTCTGTCTGATATCTGTAAAATGGTTAAAACAGCACATGGGGGATTGGATTAGTGTGCATGTAAAGACACTAATTGGATGATGTTGATGGCAAGAGAACATACAATTAATAAAAACAAACCTGGATGGATGGATGGATAAATGTATTATGGAAAAATAAACTCCAGCACAGACCAACCCATTATTATCAGTACTACCATATGCTGTGAATGTTTTTTGCCTGTGTTTGGTCATTTTTATGTTTTTTGGTCATTTTGTGCTTCTCTTTTTGTCACTGTTTTCTCCTTTTGGTCTTTGGTGCCTCTTTTTGGCTGTTTTTATCACTCTCTGATCACTTGATGTCTCTTTTTGATCATTCTTTGTGTTTTTATGCTTCCTCGTTTTTTATTCTTGTTACTTGCGTGACTTGGTAATCTTCATCAGTTTTCTGGGTGTCTCATTTTGGTCATTGTCCATTGCTCTTTTTTGGTTATTTTTCAACTGCTTGTGTTCACAATGTCTTTGTTTTGTCTTACTGGGATTGATGTGTATCACTTTGCGCTGATTTTGCATAATGGAGCACTGTGACTTTCAAACAATAAATATTAACACTCATTTGTACAGAGTCTCTCTAACCTTTTGATTTCTCTAACCTGTGCCTAGTAATCCATCCATGCCCTCAGGCGTGCCAAAAAATGTCTCGCCTAGGACCACAAAGCATCCATAAATGACCCTGCACTGAATAAAAGTCAGTCAGTTAAACTCTAATTGTAAAGCTGCACTTCCTCAGGTTCTTTGAATTAAAGTCTTAGTTTGACTTAATCAGTCTATTACAGCAGAAATTATTTGCTCCTGTCATAGTAAATTTCATTATATTGTGAGTTTCTGAAATCTAATTTGTTTGGCTTTCTAAATATTTTTTCAAGGTCCTCTTCCTTTCATGACTGCAAGCACAAATAATTCCCAGTGCTCTACCAGGTGTTGGCAATCTGGACTTTACCAAGTGGGATTCACAGGAGGGATGAAGCTTTGTGTTCTTTGTGTGAATGTGTTTGTATCGTCCTAACAAACCTAAACATAATTATTGCACAGTTCAGTAAAAAGTTAAGTGACTGTTGTAAAATCAAATATGTAGTCAACTAACCTGTCTTTAATTGTTTATCTTGTCACCCTTCTCTGACTTGAAGGTGGTTTAGACTAGTAGGTATTTAAAGCAGCTGTTTGATTAGAAGAACTGTTTTGCCTGTAGAAGTGCAATAACTCCCCTTTAGATTTTGTGTAGTAGTGAGGGGCTTTCACAGCAAGTATAATCAGGTTGCACAATACTACAAAAACCAGCTCTCTTATGATGAACTGTTTTTATTTTCTTTATTTATTTATTTTCTTATTCCACTCTCCAGCCAAATTTGACATTTTCCCATTTGTAATCCAAGAACATTACCATCCAGTGTTTGTTCAACACTTTAGTTGTGTTTTGCATAATGGGCGTCACATGCTGCTTGCGTGGTGTGTGTACCTTTGGCTTGTACCTGACGAATCGGATAGCAGCGTCTTGTTTAGCTGGCTTCAAAAGCAACTAATGACATATGCATGATATTTTGGTGTCTGGCAGAGTCATCATAGTTTGAAGTGAGAGACATTGTCAGGTAAAGTTTTACTAGTTGAATGTGACAGAGGAGTAAGCACATCGTTAAGATTCAGGACGGGTTTAGATCAGAGCCAGCGTTATTGGACACATTTCATGGTCTGAATCTTTTAAATTCCATTTCCTTGCCAGCTAATGGAGGACTGCAGGTGCCTGCTTAGACACTGATCTGCACTCAGCACAGTGTGTGTGGGAGAGAGAAAGAGGTGTGTGTGTGTTTGACTATACGTAATCTTCACAATCTCAGATCCATTTGAACAATAAAAAGGGCAAAATCTTAATAAATAGGCTCTTCACAAGTCTGGCAAACAGCGTCTATTTATGAAATTATTTACAGAATACTAAACTGCATCGTTGAGAACGTCCCTAGAAATAGGAGGCCGTGACCTGTGATGGAAGTCAATTTCTCTTCGGTACTTGTGGGCTTAACTGCTCATAGTGGAACCAACCTGTATATAGATCTTTCTGTGGGACACTGACTGATTCAAAAGCTCCTTCTTGCATCAGTCTAAAGCCAATTTAGTGAGTGCATTTGAGGTGAAAATACCTTCAAACTGCCTAGTTTGCAGTGACATCCACTGGAATAAGTGATGAACTGCCAGCTCTGGGGCCACATGAGAGCCAAAATATAATCTTAATCTTGGATTTTATATAAATATGCTGATCAGATTCACTGGACAAGTAGGTTACAACTGCATATAATAGCCAGAATTACTGGACACATATGGGTATTGTACACACACTGGATTGGACATGGCCCAGAAGCTACAGAAAGGTGAGCTACTTAAGGCTGATTTGTGACTGACTGTGGCTGCTACTCCTACTAAACTGGTGTCTGCTAAAGTGGCAGTACTGCCATCTTCTGGTCACTCAAACAGAATCCTTGTTTGTGTCACAGTATAAAACCTTTACATTTATCCAGTCTTTGCAGCTTCTCTGGTTGCTTTCATGAGCTTTCACTTCTCTTAAAGTAAGTCTACTTTTTGAATATAATATTCTACACTGTCAAACAATTTCATTTTTATCGGCTTGTTGCAGCTCTTCTTGTGGTTTCATAATTTTAAACACATTTCTGCAGAATTCAGTGATGCAGTGTATACTGTGTATGGGCTCCAGTGGGACTCCACTGGAATTTGAATAAATTGGAAAGTTTGAACTAATTTTAGCTGCACAGCATGGTTTTGCACTAAGTAATCCACTGACAGGACAGTGGGAGTTTTAATCTGCTTAGAATCCCAGGGGCAAATTTGCACTGCTAGACCTTCGTTAACACCACATTTCCTTCTGTGATTTTTGCACAGTATTGTTATGACACATCATTATATTGCCGTGTGACATATGATTTGAATAAAAAATCTTCAGGACTGTGCACATGTAGAATCCAAGTTTTAACCAGATTTTGCACTGTGTGGAAAATATATTATATTCTTCTGTGAGCTGACCATAAAGATATAGACATCCTTTAAGTCTTTAATCCCATGTTCAAAATTAACTAATGAAAATAGACATTGTAGTTCAACAGAAGAATTAAAAAAAAAAAAACTAACTAACATACTGGCCTGAACCAAAATGATGGTATTCCTAGAAAATATTGAAAATAATTTGACCATATGGAAATGTTAAACTCTGCCCTGCAATTTGCACCACAGGTGTCTTCAAACTTGTAATCATCCAGTCTGCCTAATTACAGGGTGAAAAGTAATCATTGTGCTGTTTGGCATCATGATGTTTACCACACTGAACATGGACCACAGAAAGCTAAGGAGAGAGTTGTTGCAGGAGATTAAAAAAAAATTATAGACAAATATCATTTAGAAATACAATGTACCTAATGTGAAACATGGAGGAGGCTTGGTTATGTTCTGGGGCTGCTTTGCTGCATCTGGCACAGGGAATCTAGAATCTGTGCATGGTACAATGACATCTCAAGACTATCAGGGCATGCTGGAGCAAAATGTGCTCCCCAGTGTCAGACAGCTTGGTCTCATTTGCAGGTCATGGTCCTTAAACAGGATAATGACCCATAGAACAGTTAAACTTAACCAAGAATGGCTAAGAACAAAACATTGGACTATTCTGAAGTGGTCTTCTATGAACCCTGATCTAAATCCTGTTGAACAATTGTGGTAAGAGCTGAAACATGCATTTTGGAGAAGGCATCCTTTAAACCTGAGACAGCTGGAGCAGTTTGCTCAAGAGGTTGTGCAACAAAATACTAAGGGTGCCATAATGTTTGTCCAGTCCTGTTTCATTTTTTTTGTATTTTTTTATTTTTCTTTAAAAGCAATGTCTAATTTTCATTAGTTAATTTTTTTGTCAGTTTCATGTTATTTCAGTGACCATTGTGAGTTTTTGTTTCTCTACCAGAAGGGTATCAACAATTTTATCTGTGTCTGTATGCATTTAATTATCCATGTATCATCAGGTTCTTCTACATGACACATTAGTGTCCATATCTAAAGGTAAAAAAACAATTGATTTTTTTTTTCTTCTTTTCTTTATATACCATATTGGTAGAATTAAAGATTTGTCATTTGGAAAATATCACATTAGCCAGTCAGATTGTGAAAATGGACATTTTAATATAAAATGACTCTTGTGTTCTAGGGTGGTTTTCTTTTGTACCATGCTCCTGATATGCACATAATTGTTCTTATTTAGCTGATAAAACAGAAAGGTGTTAGTAGCTACTAAAACTAACTTTAAACTTGTTTATTTGCTGTTTTGTTTCATCTAGATCCAGTTGTTCAGCCAAATATTCCTTTCTTCTTTTCTGTTAAAAGAAACAACCATGTCATTTCCTACATTACACAATATTGACATTCATTAACACCATTATCATG
>OMLM01003595.1:31406-49884 GCA_900302695.1 Helostoma temminkii
TTCTTATCATTTATAGATGAGAAGGACTAGTCTAATTTTGTTGAATTTCATCAAAAAAATCTGTTTCCACCTAATCTAGTCTAATCTTTTAAGGAAAGATTAGGTTAGAATACGATTTTACAGCCCGAAAGAAGATGAATAACTGATTTTCTATAGTAACACTGATTTGAAAAATATACATTTATAGACAAGTAAAGATTTTATGTTGAGGTTTTACCTGAAAGGTGGCTGGAAACAGCTCGAATACATCAACTTGGTGTGGACCTCCACCCAGCTGGCAAGAAAAAATTATTATTTTAGGAATTATCACTGGTGTGTACTTGGTGTGTATATTTATTTTTAAGACTGCAATGTTGTGTAGAAGTGTGAGTACATGTTTGTATTATTTTTATACTATACCTTATATTCCACACTGTGTCCATGCCAGTGTACCGTGTGTATGTCCACATCATTGCCCATTCCCATCAGGTACCAATACACCTTATCACCCACCTCCATGTTCAAGCCATTCAGGTTACCATACACATAACCGTTAATGGCTGCACACAAACAAAGAAATGTATGGGAAGACAATTTAATTTAATTTTTCATATAACATCTAAATGAAGCAAGAGAAATATCCCATCTGCATCTCACCATGCAACTTGTTGCTCTCTATAAATGTTTCATCATTCTTCAAGTTTACACGAGGGTTCTTGATGTGGGTCCTGATGTTTTCATCCAGATACCTGGAACAGTAATAGAAGTAGTAATACTTCACACAGGGGTTCTGTGGGTTCTAGTCTAAAATCCTATGGGTCTGAATTTTAGGCCTTAAAAAACTCTTAAATTCTTAAAATGCCTTAAATACAACTCTGATAGGTCTTAAAAATGACATATGCTTAGGATAAGTTAAATAATCGTGTTGTGACTTTGTAGCTTAGAAAACAATCCAAAAAATACAATTCATTGTGGTCACATTCAAAGTGAATAATGGTCTTAAAAAGTCTTAAACTGACTTGTTGAAACCTGCAGAAACCATGTGCACACCTATAAAGTACAGAGGTTTTTGTAACAAATATGGCCACAGAGAGATATGAAGACTACAGACTACGGTACCATACACTGTATCTTGACAGTGACATCTACCATGGGTCTGTATGATGTAGCCAAACTAGTTAAATGAGGCTAAGGAAAGACGTAACTTAGTACAGTATGTCAAAATGGGATTAAGACATGAAATTGAACTCTGTGAAATGTGCCACTTGTTCTAGTTAGAAACTTCACTATCACTTTTGTATTTTTTACTAGTTAAGTCTACTAGTCACCTCGGAGTTTCCGACTCCTTTTTACTCACCAGCTTTCATTCTCATCAAAAACCAGAAAAAGCAGCGCAAACTCTTCTACTTCCTTCTTCAGTCCAAGACTCCTGAAAGTAAGTTTATAACACTGTACATTAGTATACCAATTATTCTTGATAAAGCACAAACATATACGATCATTCCAGTTACACGTAAAAAATACAAATACACATGTGCTACACTTGTGCTGCATTAGGAAGAGTAAGTATTGACTGATGTATGACTAACCTGGCCCAGCTACGCCGACATATCACCAGTGGACCAATCAGACCACTGTACATGTCCTGGAAACATGGAGAACACATGTCAGTGTGTGTGCGTGTGTGTGTCTGTGTGGCTGTTTTTGTCCGTGTGACCACACCTTGACAACATCAACAGTGGAGTAGTATGCTGACACAGAGCACTCCTCTTGATCTGTGGTTGGCCCCGTGTTCTTTGTAACATACCAGGAGTAGGTGTGAGTTTCACCTGTGCAACACATCAAAGTTTCTTCAGGTTGTGATATATATGTATGTATGTATGTATGTATGTATGTATGTATGTTGATATTTTCTTACACCCCTAAAAAATAGTGGTAGTGCAGTTCAGTTCAACAAATTCAAAAGAATATTTATATAAGACACTGAAAAGGAAAAATCTGTGATCCAAAAACAGGGATTTTAATTTTGTTAATTCTTCTTGTACCTGGTGGGGTGTGGTAAACATCAGGGGTGTCTGTCTTGACACCATGGGAGTGAATAGAATAAGGTCTGGATGCCATGTTCTTAAACACCACATTTACTTTGTCGCCCACGTCAGCATGAATCATTGGACCTGAATGCAGGGAGATGTTCCAGTTATTTTACTGATCAATCATGTAATTTGTAAATACAGTGATTGGTTATCACTGTAAAATGCTGCTATTACTTTATTAGAGTGCTGCTCACAGCTTACCCATAATGCCAAGATGTTCCAGATCAGCCGTTCTTTCCATCTGTGTGGTGAACTTGCTGTTTGTGAACTGGCGGTAGACCACCTTCTTGTAACGGGAACCTATGTACCCACCCTGCTGGTCCAGGAAGACAGGAGCAGGACTAGAGAGGAAAAGAGACCATGCTGATCTTCAGAGGGGGTTTGTTGTGTGTGTGAATGTCTGATTTTTTTATTTTTTTTTTATTTGAACAACTGCACATGCACATGAGCATGTTCTTTCAGTTACATGTAAATATCTTTGTGCATTTATTTGTGCCTGTAGTTTAGTTACAATGAAAATTCAAAGCACTGAATATAATAAATCTAAAACCATAAGATTTAGATTAAGTCATTCAGCAGAAACTTTTATCCAAAATGACTTTACAAAGGAACAACTAAGGGTTATTTTGTGTCTTGCCCCAGGACACTTCAGCATGCACCCAGGAGGTAACCAGTAATTGAACCCCCAACTCTGGGGTTGGAAGACAACAGCTCGACCAACTGAGCTACATGCCACCAAGATGCTATATTGTGTTATTCCCTGTTGTCAACAAATCCATGTTAGTCCATGTCTCAGTACTCAGTACTGACTTTCCTACTGTGTCTGTGGCTCTTAGCCCCAGGCCCAGCTGCAGGTTAATATACACTTGCTGTTTCAGACAGATGTAAATGGTACAACTGATGAGAAAATCTCTAATATTATCAGTTCATGTTCTTTATAATATACTGTATTGTATCACAATTTAAGTATTACACTACATACAGTATGTGGTAACTCCATCTATTAAATTTGAAAGCCAATTTCAGTATCCTCTGCTGATATTTTTAAGCAAAAGAAAAATAAGTGCAGGTGTACTATTACTGTACTTCTCAAGGTTGCGGAACATCTCAGACTCCCAGGTGCGGTTTGGAGAGTAATCCCAGTTAGTTTCAATGGCAGCAATGTAGTAGGTTTTTGAATGCAACATCATTTCACCCTGGCGCTGCAAAATGCTGCACTTCTCTACTGTGTAGTTTGCTCTCATCCCACCACGATAGTTGTTCACTGTGGGAGACAGCACTTCAAACTGACCTGAAACACACACAAACATATGAGCCATCATATACAGCCCATTTGTCGGACATAACATTAATAGCAGACATGGTCTAATGCACATTGGCTTTACCCAAGATTTAAAATTATCAATTTGCACAATATGAACATAGTATTCATAATTTTGTTTCCATTAGTGTGTACTATAAAAAGTTGGTTGGTTTCATGAAGTCTGCCATGTCATGCTGCTATGTCTCTCCAATAGCACAGAACAGTAGCCCTGGACAGGGAATTTCATGTTTTCAAATTAGATTCCACTTTGAATATGGGTATACAATAGCATTGCTTGGAAAATGAAGAAGAAGAGAGCAGAATTTAAGTATCTCAGGTAACCTCATGATTTCATAGATCATAAATGATGACGTGAAGCCTGACCACTGCCATAGGTTCTTTCATGCTTGAAAAGAAAAAGGGTGGAGGGTGGTGAGTATTAAGATGGGTATTAAGATGGTTGCAGTCAGCAAATTTACAGCTAGATGTCACTAAATCTTACACACTGCACATTTAAAGCCCCAGTCAGCAGTATTTGGTGCTTTTGCCTTTTGGCTTCACCTGCAGTTGCTGACTATATATCAAACAAGACGGGTGCTTTTCTTGGCAGTGTTGTGTTGAACTATTGAGTTGAGTTAGTTGTGTTTGATGTGAGTGTTGTGCAGGAAAAGGACATTAATATGTCACTCAGCCATGGTGAAAAGTCAGCTAAAAGTCTACTTCTTTTGAATGCAACATTTAAGTCCTACTTTGATCAGCCGCTAGAGGGCATTGTCATTTGAGAAATACAAACACGGTGCTGTATGCATTAATTTTGACTCAAGTACATGATACTGGAGAAAAGAGGTATACCCATGCTGTCTGGCTCCATAGTGACAGTGTGTGAAATGTGAGGGAAAACGTTGATGGTGTCTCGTCTGTTCTGGCGATAGATGAAGCGGTTGCCCTGAAAATAAAGGCTATTGATGTCTGTCTCTGAACCCATTCCTGACAGATGCCACGTTACTTTATTCCCTTTACACATGGTCAAGCCTGGGAGGTTTCTGTACACAAACCCATTGATGGCTAGGAGGAAACACAGAAATAACACATGCTATATTTAAGACCATTATTAAATACATTAGTTAAATGTGAATAATAAAAATATTATGTATTAAATTTTTTTTTTTTTCAAACCGTGCATCTTGTTGCTCTCCACGAAGCCCTCATCCTCCTTGTTAACAGAGGTGGGATTAGTGGTGAAGGTCTTAATGTTGTCATCCAGATACCAGCTTAGATTTTCATCAAATATTGTAGCCAGGAGGTGATATTCTTTATCATAGTTTTTCTACCACAGATATGAGGGAAGGTAAAAATTGAGGTTTCATTAATACATTTTGTGACATTAAACTGTAGGATTATAAGATATAAAGGCAAAGTAAGACAATATTTTAAACATTTTATTTACAGCTTCTTGTTTCTTCTGAGTACTTCCAGGCTCAAACATGGCAGCAGGTTACTGTCTTGTTTGTTTTTCTTTTCTCCTGTTCCCCCCTCTAGTTTTGGTTTGGCCGATCAGTGGAAGCTTCCAAGCCCCTCCCACTTCCTTCCTTTGTCTTATAAATCAGGGATTTCCCCTCATTATTTGCCAGATTGTTCTTGCTTTTACTCAGATACTTTCCAGCCTTTATATCCCAACTGATGTGTTCCCGGTCAGCCCCATAAATTAAACTTCTGACCTGTTTTCTGGCTTTTGGATTGTGAGTGGGAGAGGATTTTGGATTTTTGAACTGGACACCAGATTTTGAAGATGGGTCTTAATTTAGATATTCTTTTGTATATTTAGATTATTGTTGTTTATCAACACACCACCCCAGTAAGGCAAGCAACAGTCCCTGTCGAGCATTTTGTGTGTGGAAGTTTCTGCTTTGGGTCTTTGCTTTGTGCTTGTACAAGCTTCTCACCTTCTCCAGTATCCATTCTAAGTGTGTATTTTTCCACTTTTCTGGTACCAGGCAGAGACTTCACCATCTTGGCTCTACTCTGTTACTATTACAGAATTGATCCACCATTGCTGTCATTACCTGTACTCCTTTCTTTAGTGACCCCTGTCGACAGATGAGGAGGGGTCCAACCAGTCCAGAGTTGGTGTCTCTGACATAGTCGACTGCTGAGTAGTACACATAAGTCAGACAATCAGCCTCTCCCTGTACTGGACCAGAACCCAGAGGCACTGTCCACTCGTAGGTGTGCACACTCCCAGGTCTGACCATAGCAGCTGGTGGAGGAGTCACCACTCCTAAAAACATTTATAGAGAGACAGAATTATTACAGTAAGAGTTTCTGTAATGTATTCTAACGTAAAAGTTAATAAAATTAAAAACATTCAGCTTTTTAACTCACTTGTTTCCTTCTTTAGTTCCCGTAGTTTTTTTGCTGTGTAAGACTCTATAGAGGAGGAATAATGGGTCAGGAAAACATTTAATAAGGCTCTTTATGTACAATATGGTACTCTGATGACTGTGTGTGTGTGTGTATTAACCTTCCAGTTCATTGTGATAGAGTGTCCCTTCTTGTTCTATACTGTATTGAACACCATGTGGTTGTATAGAGTATGACCTGCTGGCTTTATTCTTAAACACCACCTTGATAGTGTCCTTCTCTTCAGCTCGCAGCACAGGACCTGACACAGACAGAAACAGGCACACAATCAAACACAAGACCGATGGCTAGGTCAGAGAATTTCCTAGGGGACATTGTGTATGTGTTATACACATACACAAACACATTTGTGTTATACACATACACCAGCAGTCTGTGGTAGTAAACGAGAAGAGACCCTGAAGTGTCAGAGACCCTGTTTACCTGATAGATCGGATCTCAAGTGGACAGCACTAAATACAAGTGTAAACAGCCACCAAAATGGAGTGTGATCTGATCACTCAAACCACTTGTACTGGTGGTCTGGGATGCATTTGACAACAATGCTATTTTAGTGTAAATGCTAATGCACCCCCAACAATGTTGTTACAGGGAAAAACAGGACGTATTGGTTAATTTGGTGACAAATTATTGGTGTAAACAAACATCAATTCCAACCCGATCGGTATTACCTAGAATTCCTAGGTGTTGCTCCTGTGGGCTGCGTAGCATCTTTGTTATGAAGGTGTTGTCAGTGTATTCCACATAACGAACCTTCTTGTATCGACTTCCAATACGGTTTTGACCTCTGGTTACAAACGTCTCTGCCTCTCTACACACACAAAGAGACACACATACAAGGATTGGGGTTTCCCCTTACAGAGGTATTAGGATCATTGCTTTGTGTATATATAAACATTAACCAACCTGTCAGTGGGCATTGTCGGAGCATAGTCCCAAACTTCCTCTTCAGCAGCAATGAAGAACTGTCTCAGCTCACCGTATGGACGAGGCTTATGGACGTTAGGGAAACACTTCTTGATCTCAAATAAAGCCTGCATTCCAGCTGGATAAAACCACACAGCAATAATTCACAATAGTATACAACCCTCAAAAATATTAACCAGCTGGGTAAAGCTTGAATCTAAATGATGTAAAATGATAAACCTCTCATTAAGAAGAGGATGTAATCTCACCCATCATATGGTCGTTGACATTACACGTCAGTAGCCATTTTCCTGGGTTGTCAGCTACCATTACAGCTGTAGTGCTGGCTGCTGGGAAAAGACTAATTGTGTCTGTATGATGGTTCTCAGTTGTCAGGATTTGGCCATGGAAGTGAACTGAATGCATATCCACCTGTCAAAGATAAAATTTTGTAAAGTGGTTTCAAATGGGCTTAAAAAATATTCAGTTCAATTCATAAATATTCAACCATTTAGGTAAAGTATTTCTGAAATGATACCTAAGGTCTGTTTCTTTTAAATGAATGACTAATCTAAGCCTGGTTATGTATAAATTAAATGAAAACCATTCAAATACTTTTTATTTGACTAGACTTTATTAAATGTAACATTTACATTGACTTCATGTAAGAAGATCATATTGAAAACTGACATAAAATGACATACTGTCAATGCTTGAAGCATTTTTTTAAAGTCAGTGCTTTTATGTGGAACTTTGGGTAATGAAAATCCAGTTGTTTTGACAATGTAACACATGTTCACAAATGAGATTTTTTTCAATACATTTTAAGCATAGAGTAGGTATGAAGTAAATGCACACTGAAAACTACAGTCTACATCACACTTAATGCTTAAAATATGAAAGCGTTTACAGTATATTTTGCAGTACTCATTAGCATACTTTGGCTTGTCAAAAGACAAATCCTGCAGTGGTGCAAACTCTTAAACTCTTATTTGTAAAAAGGTTGTATAAAACATTTATCAATAATAGGATGCATAAATATTGAAGATTACAAAGCTATTTTAAATAATCCCTGTACTGTCAAATAGTCTGGTTAATAGTAATAGTCATACAAATCACAACTTACCTCATTCCCTAAGGCAATCATATGCCAGTGAATCGTGTTACCTTGGCACATGCTCAGTCCAGGAAGGTTACCAAAGAGAAAACCGTTTATACCTACAAGACACACTTGGGGTTAAACTGTGTTTGTGTATCTGCAGTGTATGTGGATATGATGCTCTGCCTCACCATGCATCTTGTTACTCTCAATGAAATCCTCGTCCTCCTTCAGGTTTCTGGGAGGATTTGTGACATAAGTCCTGATGTTTTCATCCAGGTACCAGCTGAAGTTCTCATCTGACACCATGAACATCAGAGCATACAGGTAGTCTCCTGACCTGTCGCCATGTACATCCAGAGTTCCTAGGAAAAAGACATTCAATCATTGTATTTAGCAGCAGTAATAGTAATAACAGTAGTAGTATTATTATTACCACAATGTTATCTCCCTTAAGTCCTCCCTTAAGTACTCCCTTAAAAGTAATGTTGTACCTGGTCAGGGTTCAGGTCAGTTTAACATATCATTTAGTTTAATTTACAGTATACTGGTTTATGAAAAGCTGACTCTGTTGTCTGCACCTGTTTTAAAAAGTTCTTCTTGAAAGCGACATTTCAAGCCTCAACTGCTCCTTTATGAGGTACCAATGCTTCTGTATGTGTGACTTTTTCTGAGTGTGATGAAGAATGCACGGATTATATCTCTTTTTGTTTTTTCCTTTTTTCTTTGGTGACAGCTGATGTGCATGAGTGTGTGTCATCATCACATTTTGAATTTAAAGTCCATCATATTAAATAATAACTGTTAACTGCTGCATGGATGTCATGCATGTAAATTTAGTGAGTGAGTAGAGTTCAGAGTTCAAAAATCAAGTAAAGTAACTCAAGGTGGTGTGTTAGTCTAATGTGCTGTGAAAGTCTTGTTTTATTTCAAATCCATTGTGGTGGAGTATATACCCCAAATCATAAACACTTTGTTATACCCAAATACTTGTGGACTTTACTGTAAGCTTACCATACTTCCAGTAGATACAGTACTGAATATTATAATGTTAAAAATGTTCCAGTACCTCTTTTACAGGTGATGAGAGGTCCTATCAGTCCTGTGGCAATGTCTTTTGCAGGACTGACATGGGAGTGGTAGAATTTGGTCAGGCAGTTGCTGTCATCTGGTGTTGGGCTGTGTGATTCTGGGAGGGTCCACTCATATTTAATTGTTGTACCAGGAGCCACTGAGTCATCACGCTTTAGCTCTGGACCTGTACCGTCTGGGTACAGGGCTCCTGAGGAAAAGCACACACATGCACTGTCACAGATGTGCAAACATTTACATTCTGTTAATGATTCCTCATTCATCAGTTCATTCATTCCCTACCCTCATTTCCTTTGCTGTAGTTTAGTCCATGTGGGTGGATGCTGTAAGGTCTGGATGCTGCATTCTTCAAGTGGACGAACAGAGTGTCTCCCTCCTCAGCCATCAGTAGAGGTCCCAGATAACCCAGCCACTCAGGTTTCGTCACCTCTATTCTGTAGGTGGCATCACTGTACTGCTTATAAACAGCCTTCTTGTATGTGGAGCCGATGCGCTGGGGACCCCGCTTTAAAAAGGTTGACGCTCCTCTACAGAAACAGGAAGAGAAAATCTAAAACATTCATGACACTGTGAATGTGAACCAGTATGTACAATGCCACAAAAATGTTGCTGTTCAAATAAATCTACTGCAAGTACTACATCTCTGAATTTAGTTCCTACCTCCTAAGATACTGTACATAAACCACCAGATTAAGCAAAAAATACATTATCACATCTATAACAAAGACCATTGTTCATGTCACTAATCGTGGTGGAAAGTACATAAGTATATTTAGTCAAGTTCATACAAGTGTTTAAATTTTAAGTTGTTTTTACTTTTACCTCACTACAATTCAGGGGGAAAAATTATACTCTTTACTTCACAGATGCTAAATATAATCAGTTGATAAATTATGATGTATTGTTATGAATTAATCAATTTCTTAGTGCAGTTTGTACCTTTTGTACTACAATAGTCCTACTTGTTTTACTTGTACTTTCTTCTACTTCAGTATTGAGCTTGTGTGTACTACCTTTGTTGCATCTGACTTTTGGATAGATCTTATTTATGTATTGTATAAATGTATTTATGTACAATTTTGAGGAATTTCTACTTTTCTTGAGTATTTTTATGTTCCTCTGCTTGATACTTTACTAGATTACAAAGATGAATGTAATATTTCTCCACCACATGTATTTGCCAACTTTATATTTAATTGTCAACAAAATAGATCATAGATCAGTAGATCATAATCATAAAACTTTTTTTCTTCCTGGTGTGAAATTGCCAAGCTACCCAGCAGCCTGTAACATTATTCAAATGATTATTACATATGAAATCTAAGCTTGTAAAAATAAGATCCATTAACATTAAATTGATCAATGCATTAGCACATCAATAATTATAATCCAATAATATGTTATTTATGATATGACTTAAGTAAATGATTTGAGTTAGCTAGTTACTGAAAGCTGACCCTAAGGAGATACAGGCAGATGGGTCAGACAAATCTTTTAGAGGCCACAACCTGTTTATTCAACAGGTAAGCATTTGGTAAAATATATATATATATATATATATATATATCTCAATATCTCAGAGACCAATGAAGGATGAAGGAGAGATCTTTTCTTGAAGCCAGTACTGAAGTTTGGACCAGCTCCAAAAGGTTATAGTGCTTTGTGACTCCAACACATTGAAAAAAACATAATTTGTACTGTATGTACTTACTCATCCTCATCTATTGTGCGGTTTTGAATGATGTTCATTCCACTTGGGGCATAGTTCCAAGATATTTCCTCTATCTTGAGGAAGTACTCTCTCGTAACCCCAGACACACATACCACTGCAAAACACAGCAGCAGCACACTCCTAAACCCAGACCAATGCATTCTGCCAAGAAGATGAGTCTTTGTTTGTCCACTACTCCCGTAGACGATGATGTTGATGATGATGATGATGAAGAGGAGAGACGGTCCAGTCAACTGGCAGTTGTTAGTCTGCCTGTCTCTAAGACTTTAGACACTCTGTGTCTTTATACCCCTGCTGCTGACTGCTGCTTGGGCATTCCCAGTTCTCAAAGAGGGGTCACTGACCATCAGACAAGGTTCGAGACAACGTATCAGAGGTCTAACAACAGGTTAGACTTACATAAGAGCACAAACTGTTGTGTCAGGCATATCTGATTGTCCAAAAAGAGATTTAACAGATTTAACAGATTTAACCTATTATTCTGGTAGTGATTAGAAAGATGGATGTGTCACATGGGCTGCTCAGATAAAAAAAACCTCTTGATTCCATTGGTACTGTATAAAATCACTCTTTATGTGCTTGTGGAAATGCAGCTAAAATCAAATGTATTTGACTTTTGAGCCTGTAAATATTGACTGCAAAAGGTTGAAAAAGACATTGTAAAAATGTAGTTCACTGTTTGCTGTGACTTGTTTGTCTTACGTCATTATGACCTAAGCCACAAAATCAAACCAAGTTAGGTAGTTTAATTAAGCCAATTAAGGACGAGGTGTTTATAAAGGCTTATAGCTCATTTGACAAGAATGACAAGAACTTTGATGAAAGATTAAAATTGACTAAAAATTGGCTCCCAGTGAGAAATGCCACCTTCAGTCTGGGTCTTAATATGGATCACACAACTCTGGAAACTCCAGGACATGAGTTCTAGTCAAGGAATTAATTACAACACACCAATCAGGCTGCATGCAAACACGCACACACACAAACCCACATTTTGACCTATTACACATAAGCTAATATTGAATTTGTGTCAGTAACCCTTCTCATATGTAAGTGAGTGAGTCCAAAAGTAAAACATTTGAACAGGAAAAATAACATCAGATGAAGTAGAAAAAAATAATTTACAGTGATGAACATGAATACACACATGCTCACATACATACGTGCCTAAGCTGAAACGTACTGTGCAGTGTACCACTGGTTTTATTTGGGGAAACTGGGGTTAACTACCTTGGTTGTAATTGCTAATTGACCTGAGAATGGCCTGCCAATCAAGTTTTTCGAACAGTAAAAAAGGATTAAAAATATTTTTTTATTCAAGATAACACAAACAAATGTACATTATAAAAATATGCCACTAGAATGTATATAAAACGCCTGGTAACACTAAAGTAACACAAGATGCACATCAAAATCTGCTTAATATGTATATGTGATCCAAAACTATCATATGTACAAATGTTGGAAAGATAAAAAAATAATACAGATCAATATGGAAATGTTGATGAGCTTTTTCATAATACTGTCAGACAAGATGGTGCCTTTTTTAAAAGATCCTGAAAGTTCATCAAGCCACAATGATCTCTGTTCACTTACATCGTGCAGCTACTAAACTAACTTGCTCTGTTAATGCTATAAATGTGATACTGTAGTCATTGGGTTTCTTAAAGTTTAACAAATATATAACATAAAACAATAAAGAAAGTGAGCAACCTTCAGAATTTGGGATTTCATGAATCTACTAAAGCACAAATCAGTTCCTCTTCTTTTACATCTTTTAAAAAAAATAACCAAATAGAGAAGGGCACTAGATGGCGTTGCTTCTCTGAAGATGCATTATGTTTAACACACCTAATGTGCGATAACTTTGCAATTACTTCAGTGCAACCTATTACATCATCATCAACATACTAATTATATGTACATGTCAGTGTGCTGAGCCTCCTTTCTCCACCGCAGCAAATAAAGTTCCTCTGTTTGAGTATACAGATACAGGACACACACACCTGCACTATTATGGACAAACATCCTGGTGTCATTAATGACTGGGTGATATTACCACCTGAAAGCCTCAAAATACTATACAGTGATTAAATATAGTTGTTGTGGAATCCATTATATTGCATTTTTGTGTGTAAAGGGAAAGTTATGTGTTGTGTTCACCCACAGCATGGGCTAATTAGGCTGTGTGTTGATGCATGTAATGCATGTACAGCATATTTGTGCAGGTGAGTCCACATGCAGGTGTGTGTGTGTGTGTTTGTCTAAGCATTTAGACTATACTCCTGCTTATAGCAACATGGTCGGCAGATGACATTGACTAAACCGCTCCCCAGCTGTACGAGACAGATGATAAACTCCAGCACAGCCAAACCCAGTAAGACACAGTGCAGAGTCACGTTCCACTCTACGATATGGACTGGCTGGAGACATCGTGACCACGTCTCTGGCTGCAACAGATACCTGAAACACATCAGTGTAGAATAGATGCAAACATTTAATGTGATACAAAAGAAATGAACTAGATGCTTTTTAAGTTACATGAGTTGACAATAATTGACGACAAAATGTGTCAGTAAATGAAAATAAGTGACGGTGTAGAGAAAAATATATTTCATTTGCTACATCAGGGCATTAGGGAGTATATGTTTGGTCTAATTCATTATGTTTGGTTAATTATCTTTCATTCTAAACATTGCATGTTGTGCCAGCTGTTGCCTTAGGGTGTTTTCACACCTTAGTGCATTTGCTCTAGTCCAAATTTGTAAACCTGCAGCATTTTCCTATAGGTTTTTTTTACACCGAGCACACCAAAATGCATCACGCGAGCGCATCCTCTCCACTTATTATATAGATGGACTACTTCAGACTGAACATCACAGCCATCAGAAATCACAGACAGACTTTGAAGCTGTAAACTTGACACTTCTAAAGTGTTTTGTCTTATTTTCTACTGAGTTAGCTGGGACCTCATACATGTGAACAAACCATGTTCACATGTATGAGGTATGTCCCTGTGTATGTCCCTGTGTGTGCGTGCTAACCTGTGTGGCTGGCTGATACAACATCCATACACTGTGTTTTTGGCATTTAATAGATGGAATCTAGATCCCATCTTTCTTTATGATTTCATCATAACCCCAAGTGGAGTCTCCCTGCATGGAAGGCATATATCAGCAAACAGGAGAGGAGGGATGAGCAGATCAAAACCAGCTGTTCCAGAGACAGGCTGGAAAATTTACAGACACATTCTGTGGACACCAGGGACCAGTTTTTTTTTAACCTCCAAAAGGGATATGAGACTAGAGATTCAGAGTTTATGCAGATGTCTAGCGTTGTTTCTAGAGGATGTGGGTAATTTGTGGCATCTGTTTTGATGAAGAGATAGTGATAGAGAGGGATAGAGAGATAGTAATGATAGCAGTACAGCTTGCACCTTTTGTTTTGACCACAACGAGTCAAAACAAAGGGTGGATGTACTTCACCACAGAAATATGAAGTGGACTTGAACAACTGAGACACAACAGTAACAGTATTACTTCTTCAAATATATAAAATAGAGAAAGAAAAAATATGATCTGCACATTTGATTGTTAATTCAGCAAACATTTGGCATATTTTTAAATTACTTAAATCATCAGATAATTATCAAAATACTGATGAATTGACCAACTTAAATGTGTTTTAAGCTCTGCTCACACACACACACACACACACACACACAGACACACACACACACACACACACACACACACACACAATTTCTCATTTGTTTATACTCCACATGCAACCACACACACACGCCATAGTATCTCCTCACCTGCCCCCCTGGTCTGCAAAGGGGTACGACCATCCTAAACTGGTGAAGCACTGGGGGCCTTGAACCAAGCTGAACCCTGATATAACAAAACAGTAGCCAGAACCCACTAGGCCGACCACAGCTGCCAAGACTGACCCGCACATCTGGTGAGACATACACACAAAGCAGGTTTTTAAGAAAGGGTCAATTCATTTTCAAGTCTTTGTGGATGTTTGTGTCACAGTTTCATTTCTCAGTTTCAAAGATATGAAACACAAGCAACTGCTACACACACACATGCACACAAGTGCAGCTGTGCATGTAGCTTGAGCAGCGTGAGCCAGTCTTACTTTGCCAAGTGTTATCTAACAATGAAACTCTTGTTGAATTACCATAGCTGGATTAGCATTAGCATTCCACTTCATAAGGGTACAGTGTTAGCTGGCTTAAAGACAACTGTACAGTTTTTTTCTCCAAGTGGTGAGAAAAAACAGGGACATAGCAGTTAAATAGGAACATTATGAGGGGCTACAAAGATATGATAAAAAAAACCTGCAATAGATTACATAGAGTATTAGTCAATGTGTGCATACTTCCCTACCATTAGGCTCTCGTTCCAACAGCAGTTACATTTCCCCAGAGTAGTGAAGACCACAGCTGGAACCAGCATCTGAAAGCACAGAAAAGTAAACGATTGTATTACAGTTTCTGAACACCAATATTTGTGCTGTTTTGGTCACATAATGTTAAGATGACTGAATGTTGATGACCGTGCTGCTCTTTGCCAGCAGTTACTAGAATATTTCAAATAAATGCAGCCAAACTTTTCTATCAGATGGGTCTGAGATTGGATTGATGGGCATGTTGTTGGCTGAATCATAATGTTGTATCCTCTGTGGATGACATTACAGACTTGTTCAGCTATACTTAGGCTCAGCTGTGCTTCAGGCAGAAAGAGTGCTTAAAATACACCTGTCCCTCTAAACATCACTGTTGGCCCTCTATTGCACATATATTTGTATACTTTACTATTATTCTATGCTATATATATTTACTGTATTCTTAGTTTACATATTAACTGCAGTCTTATGCATTCTCATCCACACAATATTTTAGGAACACCCAGAGGGATTTTCATTACAACTGACACATACATCCACTTGGAGTCACAGGTAAACTGAATATGAGTTTAGACAGACATGCATGCAAACAACTGGTTGGCAGAGACATACAACCACAAGACAGTCAATTTTATCTTATCTCTTATCTTATATCAGAGTTACCCTAACTTTATAGTGTTCATGTTGACATCCAAGCCATAATTATGACTTGGCAATTTAAAACTAAACATGGACCAAATATGTAATTAAACTGACGTTTTTATAGGACATAGTGTGTTGTACTGTTAATAGACAGTATTTTTAACTGTCACAGAACCACCTCTGTAAACCACACAGCGGTTTTGAGTTGTCAGAAAAAGGAGAACCCTCCCAAAAGACCTGAGAAATCTTTCCCTTCTATTTACAAAAACAATAGACATAATTTCAGGCACTAAAATAATTGGATACTGAAGTATCCTGTGCATTTCAAAGGCAAATCATCAAGTTTGTGTTGTGAGTATTAGTTCATACCATTAACACAACTGTTTTGTCCTATCCTGGGGATATTTGAGAGTATTATAATTTTCAAAGACTGTTAACATGCTATGTCAGCTTCAACATCAAAATTTGATTTGAAGGTACTGTAACCTAAGGTTTTGCATAACTTAACTGTTGATGGTACTGTACCACTTGATGGTACTATATGCAGTCATTAGGCTCAATCCTCTGTGCTTGTTCTTTTTCTTTTGTTCTTTTGCAGCATAAGCCACCTATTATCTGTTTAAATATTTCAGTCTGGTGTGTTAAGTGTTGGGTCAACAGCAATAACAGCATAACAATGTTACACAGTTATTGTAATAGCATAACAACGTTATCTCTACAATATAGCTACATCACAGTGTCATCCTGACTCATCTACTGAGATACAGCTTTAAAGTCAGGACACAGTGAATTAAAAACATAGATAAAACATGATTTATGTAGAAGTTAAGCAGCTATTGATAGGCAAACAAGAACACTGGCTGACTAAACAGCATGATACAGTCTGTAACGTACCAGCAGCCGAGATACAGTGTACAGCTGTTGTGTAGTAGTACATCTGTTTGTTTGTGAGTTCTGCTTTTTCATTTTTTTCTCCCTCCCCTTTTTCCTCCCCTTCTTTTTTCTGTATTGTTGTCTCTCTCTCAATAGACAAGAGCATTCTAACACAGGAAGGGAAGTTCCCAGGGCTGTACACAAGCACACAAGCACACTCAGAGTTATGTAAAACATCATCCTATAGCACAGGCAGAAAAACAACTGAAAACACAGAGGGAAGTGAACAGTAAAAAAAGGAAGTGATACAAGCAAAATGAGGGAAGGGGAAGGGAGGGAGCTAAAGAAACATTTCTCTCAGAAGGTTTCAGTTTGACCTTTGACTGTTTAGCATTCTGTTATTTACACAAAGGAAAAGCTCAAAGATGGAAAAAATAAAGGCAGGAAAGCAAAAAACAACATACATTAAGCTGAATTCATGTCAGCTTCTTATACTGCTCCTTATACTGACACTATGTTGTGGTATCCTGTGCATTTCAAATGGGCATTTTAAGGTTCAGACCCTTCTCGCTCATAAACAAAAGTTGTATGTACAAGTTCTGCTCTGCAATCAACAAGCTCTGCTAATCTTGTCTTGGTAAAAACAATCTCTCCTCTGTTCCTCCTTGAAACCTAACTAAATGAACAGCTCCTTTCTGCTCAGTCGGAGCATAAACCCATAAGATCAGCACCATGTAGAGCAGTCAGATTAACTGTGAATCCACACAATACTGCATTGTTCTCACTGAACAACTGCAAACACACTCAGCATAAACAGTGCTAAAAAAGGAAACAAATGACATAATATTTTTGTATAAAATCAATTAATAGCCTATGTCATGTACAATCAGTTACAGCCAAAAAAATCTATAAAAAGTCAAGTCACAGCATTGGTTGTATAATAAACACAAAGTGAGTACAATAAAGAGTTCCACGTACGTTTACTACCATTATGTAAAGAAATAATACTTTTGTTTAGTGGCTAGATTAAATGCCTTTGCATTCACAGTGCATTCAGTGTCAAAAAATCAGATTCATTTTGTCACAATGATCTCCCTTTGAAGCTTTCACTCTTCTTACCTCTTCTCTTCATTCTTTTTTGTTGGTTTGTTTCAATGACAATATGCATCTCAGCTTTAAGTGTACAATAAATTCTAGCTTTATCAAATGGATGTGTGATTCTTTACCCTCTGAAGGCACAGCTGTCAGATTGCTGTGACAATTGTGTCTTGTAAAATACAGAAATAAAACTTTGGTTTAGATTATTGCTGTTATTAGCCAATCACATTTAACCAGGAGCAAGTGGATGCAATGGCATGTACTGTACCACAAATCTACAAACCAAACTGATTAATGATCTAATTAACCTAGAGAATACTTACCAACAGTCCGCCACCACCTAGTCCACCCATGTACCAGATAAAACTGGCCAAGCGATCCTGCTGCATGTAGGTGATTTCTCCCATCGGAAACAGCAGTAACAGGTTGGCCATGATACAACAGAGAGCCAGAGGCAGCAGGGCCAGACCCAGAGACCTGGCAAAACCCACAGAACAGCACATCGCTAACCCAAAAGCACACACAACTGCAGGGAGGAGAGCAGAAAACTTGAATGAGCTGAGAAGAACAGAGAAGGAGAGAAAGAGGGGAGGGAAGGGAAGGGTCAGTGCAGCTGGGGAGCCAGGAAACAGAAAAAAGATGACGAAAGCATACTGGGGTGTGTGTGTGTGTGTGTGTGTGTGTGTGTGTGTGTGTGTGTGTATGTGCGTGTGTGTGTTTTTCCCCAGGCTCTTAGCCAACAATGTCTCATATTCTAAAGAATTAATTTGCCTCTTTATCAGAATTGCTAAGTCACAACAACATTTTGACATGTTTGTATA
>OMLM01003596.1:5020-17249 GCA_900302695.1 Helostoma temminkii
GGGGGGGGGGGGAATTGCTTGTCAGCCCCTCTGTGTTTTTGTGTGCATGCATGCTCATGCTAGTATGTCAGTCAAAGCCGTCCTCAGGCTATTGCAGTCATTAATAATTGATAAAGCTGGTGTCTCGCGCCAGCACCAGTGTGTTGGGCAGATTTAACGGATGAACCAGAGTTTTAGTGTTTTTGTACAGTATGTGTCCAGGCAACTGCTCTGCACCAACCTGTATTTCTAGTATAGAACAGCAGTATATGAGAACAGAGCAGTGTTGGTGTATTTAAGTTCAGTTTGTCTCCAGAGTGGCGCTTATAGCTGATGCTGTTTCATTAATCACAAACAGCAGACAGCTGAAACTGCAGCTAGCTCAGCTAACTGTTTCTAGCTGCCACTGTATGGATCTGAGCTGCTCTATAGTGTTCTCTGTTTTCATTTATCTTTTTTCTTTTTGCTTTCTTGATATACTTCCCACACATCCTCTGTTTCTCTTTTCTTGCACTGCTTTCCGGTCTGTTGACCATGCTTTGTGGTTTTTCAGTGTAATTTAGTTTTTTTTTCCCCCTTTTCCTTCATGTGCTTCACAGCATGCCATATTCCCAAGACATTTATTTGTGTGCTTGTGTTGCTTGTGTTGCTTGTGTTGTTTACAATTATTGCCCTGCTATTTGGGACGGAAACATACTCTATACTTTCTAATTTACTATTCAAAATCTTTCTGTCAACTTTACTTTTTGCCTTGACAGCTGCAGGAATTTCAAAAGTTTGACTTTTTGATATTGATATTTTGATATTTCAGTTCCAAGACTAACACTGATGAATATTTGCAGAACAGTATGTAAATGAAAACATAGGTAAAGAATCATACAGTCAACATGTGCAGACAGAGCCAAGAGGCTTATGCTGTGGCTCACAGGCTCCGTAGCACCAGTCAAAACTCAACTGGGTACATTTAAACATCATATTTCAGGAGCTAAATAACCTCCACTATAAATAATGACATGCTCTGTGTAAAGCTAATTCGACAATACCTTCAAAGTAAAAGTTAATTTGGTGAGAAATGTCTTAATGCCATTTTTAACAGGTTCTGACAAATGCTACAAAATGAGTAGGGATTGTCGTGTTTGAAATGCAGGATCATCACATGCTGCCTTAAAAATTGCCTGTATTTTGTATTATTATTATTATTATTTATCTATGTCATAATTGGACTTTGTATTGTTTGGCATGTGTTTGACAGCGAAGGAAGAATGTCACTGTACAGGGAAACAGGTTTACTTACTGCCGACATGACAATAATAACTGAATTTGATAAAAGCTAACTTATGAATGGTTCTAAATGTGATGTCTATTACTATTATACGTATGTATAAATATAATATTTACAGTATAAACTGAAAAATATATTGTATATAAAGTAATCAGCCTGCTGTGTTCATTTAGAAGCACTGACTATGGCAGAAGCAGTAATAAGGTGAATTGTGGAACAGAATGTGATGCAGTTTTTTCAAAATGTCAAATAATTTACTATTCACTCTGATGTTATTTCTACTTGAGATGAAATATTAATGTAAGGCTTTCAGTTCTTATGTGTCTTTACTCTAAAAACATGATCTATATGATATATATAAATCAGACGTGATACATGGCCTCTGTGTCCTGCTTACAGATCAAATGTCAGTGCACGGCATCAGCCATTTGCTCCTCCTTCATAAAGGTCAGAGTTTGATTTGTGCTTTTGTTTTTTTTTTATCTCCTCTCCCCTTGTAGACCCCGATACACTGCGCTTCGAAGAGACAGTAATTATCGCCCTGGCAGCAGTCTCCATGACGGCTGTGGTTGCTGTAGCAGCCTTCTTTGCTTACCGCATGATGCATGGTGAGTTACCATGGCGCCACGCTTTGAGGAAGAACACAGAACATTCACAATTCAAGGCTGTTTGAATTTTTTTGGTACAAGTGCAGTTTATTGAATAAATGGAATCAGAGATGATCTACAGTTTGAATGCATCCACTTGACTACTGATTTTCTGAATTCTGAACTTTTTGTGTTTCAGGAAGTGGTAAGCAAGGCCTTCACAACCTCAACATGGTAGAATCTGCTGCCTCGGAGAGCTCTCTGGACCTAGACAGTCTCAAACTGCTGGAGGTTGGTTCCCACATTAGGCTGCATCTCTCTCACTCTCTCTGCGTCCAACTCCTTACATTCAAGATCACATTCATCTGTTCATCAATTAAACCAGTTGTCCTCTCGCTCAGGAAAGAGCCAAAGTGTTTAGTGCAGCTGTGTAGAGAGCCAGCGCATCACTGTGTAGCTCTACACTCACTAACTACATGAACCAACATGGAGCCAGCGGGGCAGTTGTGATAAATTGTTCTGCAGTTTCACTAATATTACTTAATGATAAGATTTAGTAATAATACTGATCCAGTTCTACACTGGCAATTTCTTGATGGTAATGTTGTTGACAGTAGGGTGTCCAGAAAGTAAATCCCTCTAGTAGCATGACTCCCTACTAGGGTTGAGTCATAAAAAAGATCTTGAGCCTCAGCTTGTGCCCTGTGTATTACACACATTCTACTTACTGTCCTAACTCTCCTCATACAGCATAAAGCAGTACACAGCCACCTAAGTTCTGAAGGGATTTTCAAAATAAGCAGCAGGAAATGACTTTACTGAGCACAGTTAAACAATTGTATTTGTGTTTTAGCAACTATATAATAACTATAAAGAGAAAAATAAGTGAAATCTTTCCTCACACCATCTTTGTTTTTGTCAAGAAGAAATTGTCAAAACCCAGAACCAGAGACTATTCTACTTTTCCAGCAGCAGGTTTTTTTTACTTTCTTTGTAGTTGATATGGCTAAAACAAGAATAGCACACACACACACACACACACTTGTCTCACTATACTTGTAAGAACATTCATAGTCATTAATAATTCCCTAGCTCCTTACCCTAACCATCACAACCAAAACTCTAACTCTAACCCTACAGCCTAGTCTTAACCCAACAAACGCTCTTTAAACTTGTGAGGACTGACTAAAATGTTGTTAAAATTAAAAATGATGAGCTGGCTGTGTTGCTTCCAGAAGACAAACGCTGCACAAACTCAACACTGGATTCCGGCATGTAATACAATACGCTTGTTGGGTTTGGGTCGGGACTCTATTCTGCACAGTGTTTGCGTGTGTGATACTGAATGAAGGGAAACAAGAGTTAGAAAGGAGAAACCAAAGGCACAGAGGCAGAAATACACCCAAAATACATCAAGGTGTACAGTTACAGTTGTCATTTCAATGTGACTTTTATCATCCGATCATCACAGGACGCATTAAGTGACAGGTCCCGGAACATAAAAATAGGAATTTGCTTACACTGACACAGGATCCTGAAAACCTGATAGTGAAGTGGCAGAGCTCATATTGTGATAGGAAGTCAATGGAGAGTGGAGGACATTCAGCCACCATGATAATATAAAAAGGGCAAAGGGATTAAAAGGGACATGTATGCAGCCACTGATTTAAACAAACCAGGCAGCAGGAAACAGTATGATGGAAGATGTAATATTAAGGTCAGTGTTTCTCCCAGTCATTGAGTTAGTTATTGCATTTCTGTTTTGCACAAGCTGATGTTTTCCGCAGAAGGGTGACGTGCTCAGATTTCCAAAGCAACACAAGGTTATTTTTGTGATGTTTACAAGCTGGTTCATCACAAAAGCCCAACGGATATTGTTCAATCCGAGTCTTATTCTCATAAACGTGTCCATTCTGATGTGGGTCGCATTAACTCTGTGTTCACCACCTCTGTGGTGCAGAGCTGAACGGTCAAAACATGAGAGCAGAGAATATTGATGCTCTCATATACACTCATATCGCACAGAATGACACAGATTGAGACTTTACGAGGCCCATCTAGCACAGTGTGACATGCAGTAAACTAACAGGCTTGTTGTTGCACAGTCTAAACAACACCAACCAACAGCCTCCTAGTAAATAGATTTTTCTAAGTGATTCATGCTTACCCTGATCATTTTTTTGCTGCATCGATGTTTCCCAAATCTCCACAACGACAGTCACCGTGGACACAGTTAGGAGAATAAGAATAACAACAGCCAAGGTTTTATAAAAAGGGATCATGCTGGTGATTTTGTATTTTTTATTTTATACGGTGCACCAGACAGTAACAACATCACTGACAAAATCAGAGCTAAGCTAAGTTGTCGTCTACAAGTCTCTACAAGTTGGTTATCATACTGAAATGAGAAGTGCCAGTGCAAGAAATGATAGAAATCAGACGCTCTGTGGTATGCAGTAAAAAAATGGTCAGCTATAAAATGGACTGCAGATTTGTTGATTTGTAGATATTAGCCTAAATTGCTGTCACATTTGCTGCACACCTTGTCTTTTGACATCTATTTAATAGCAGCGTGACACAGATGAGAGCGCAGAGAATTCTATCTTTTCAGGCAGGAGTTGAATTCAGAACACTGTCCTTGCACCATGTTAGATGTAGGCGCACGTTCTTTCACATCAAACTCATTGCGATGGGGGTGGAACAGGGAGCCTTAACTCACAGACAAAACAGTTTCCAGTGTTTTTCCTTGTGTATTTTCTAGCCAGAGATAGATGTATTTAGCAGATGTGTACGGAGAAATCTTACAGGAATCAGTGAACTTGTGAATTTGTTTCTTATTCCTGTTCAGAGGCCTTTTCAAAAACAGCTTAATGGCATGCTGTGCTCTGGCTAATTCAGGACACTGAATGATATGGGAGCATCTTGGGGCTGTTTTAGCTGTTTAACCCTGCTGTTTGCCTGGTATTGAATTTATTTCCTATCTCCCTTCTGTCTTGTTGGCTTTCTTTATTTGTACCTCTCTTCATGAGGTGCTGTTTTTGCCTCTTTGTGTCTATGAAGCTGTGTTCCTGTGTCTTTTCTTGTCATTGTTTATCTCACATTTTAAAGAACCACAAACTAAATGTATCATTTCATTCATTTGTGGCTTTTCTTCTCAGACAACCGAGTGCTACAGATCCAGAATTACAAAGAAGTCTATTAATAGTCTTCTCCTGTCCCACCTCCTTTTTCAGCTAATTGGGCGTGGCAGGTATGGTGCTGTGTACTGCGGCTCTCTGGATGAACGGCCCGTTGCTGTGAAGGTGTTCACCGCAGCTAACCGCCAGAATTTCCTAAATGAATGCACCATCTACCGGCTGCCGCTGCTGGAGCACGATAACATCGCCCGGTTTGTGGCTGCTGACGAGCGGACGGGCCCGGAGGGGCGCATCGAGTACCTGCTGGTCATGGACTACTACCCACATGTGAGTGCTGGTGGTGTAGTTTTAAATACAAAGTGTGTGTGTTAAACAATGCCTTTTTCGGGCTGGTGAATGTCAGTTAGCTTATTACCAACAGGTTAGTCAGGTGGATTCCTACAGAGATGTCAACAAATATGCCTTTCTGAAAACAAGTAGATAATAAAGAAGGCAAGCAATAATTTTTCTATAATAACAGAAGCAACAACAATCTGCACACAGCTTATGATTTGCTACCTTGCTGATTTAGGGCTACACCACGGCTGCTCCCCCTTGTTCCATTCCTCCATATTTAAAACTGACCCTCTGACAAAGAAATCCCAGTGAATTTTGCAGTGAGTGCTAACCTTGGCAATGCAATCAATGGACCTTTGCTGCCAGTCAATCTTAGCAGACAAGTAGAAAGAAAACTGCAACAAGTGCTTGAATTAAAACATGAAAATTATGTTGTAGAAAATGTTGAAAATGAATGTAGAAACTTTTTATTGGGATTATTTCTTTTTAGTTGTGTTGACTATGGAAGGATGAAAATAGAGAGAAAAAATGTCCCTTATTAAAAATAAAGAGATGATATTTGGCAAATACGAATAAAAAAAATTTACATTTTAAATTTATGGATTTAATTATTTCCCTATATTCATGTTCATAAATACATGTATTTATGTCCTTTTATATATGGAAACAATTATATTTAATTATTACTTTGCAATTTCAAAATGTATCTTAATGAATAAGAAACATGATGTACTGATGTACTCTAATACAATTAATCCATCTTTGTCTGCTTAGCATAGTGGCTGGCAGGGGCTGTGGGACAGGTCGGCCTGTCCTGTAGCCAAATCAACATGCGGTGAGCCGAGAGAAAACTTGGACAGTGGCTGCTGAAAGCTGGCTTTTCCATATTAATGTGAATGTACCTAAAAACTGAATATGTTTGCTGCCCAAGCCTTCAGCCTCATAATTACAAGTCAGCTGACCTCTAGCCAGCCTATGAAAGAAGCCTATTATGCACCATTACACTAATATGCGTTGTCACGGAAACATGGTGCAAGCCAGAACAGGAGACTGAGACACATAATGCATCAGAGTAAATGATAATATAATTTATTCAAAACGACAGATGTAATGCAGTTGTCTTTAGTAGCGGATGTGCAAATCGCTGTGTGATTGATTATGAGGCAAAAGAATTACGTGTGTGTGTTTGTGTGTGTTTGTGTTTGTGCGGCAGCAACTGACCGATGGAGAGAGTTGAGGAAGGAAATTAAAAAATACCCAGTATAATTTCTGGTTTTTGTGAAGCTGTCGAGCATCCTTGTAAGACATAATCACTATCTTAAACCAGAATTCAACATTTCTTTTTGCATTTCTCTTAAACATAACTCAAGGCAGCAGCTAGGGCATTCACAGGTAGTCATACATTCAGCACTTCAGTTTTATTGTGCAACTCTGCCCTCTTCTCACAGAGGTTTTAAACACAAGGTCAGCCTTTTTAAAGCTTTAAATTCTAACGTGAAGATAATCTTTTTGCTAAATTGCTCAGGTTTGACCTTCTCGGGATTTTATTGATGGTGAAGGTACAATGGAATTTCCTAAGAACCAAACCAAATACCTAAAGTATTTGGACAATAACACATTGGTTCTTCAGGGTCTCTGCTTCAGTTTGAAATGAAATAATGCACACTACATTAATACAAGTGCCAAGTCTCAAACAGTACCTACCAAACTGTTGCAGTGGTTGAGACCGTAGACAATATATGCAGCAGCTTTCACATGGAATACAGATGTATAATATATCTGTTTGTCGTTGATTTTTACCCACTTATTTCTTTTCTTAAGATGACCTATCACTTGCCTTTGTGTGCAGGCTTATGCTAAGAAAGCGGGTAGGTCATTTACCTATTGTACAGCCCAGGCTTTTGATTAAAAATGCACTTACGCATAAACATTTAGGATCAGCCGCTGATTCGATTTAAAATGACTTCATTTCCAGGCTCATTAGCAACTAAAACTTGTCGCTTGTCAACTCGATCACTCTTAAAGCTCATGCTAAATGGCCATTGGCCATAATCTTTGTGGTGTGTTTAAGTGCCACCTTTTGGCCCAGACGAAGTCACCATGAGGTAAAGCTAGTTCTTTGGCTTGGTGTGTCTCAGATCTCTGTCCCTCACTTGTAATTCTTTCTAATACTTGTTTTTTTGGTTTGTCCTCTTTAGGGCTCTTTGAGTCGCTACCTGAGCGTCCAGACCAATGACTGGGTCAGCAGTTGCCGGCTCGCTCACTCAGTCACCCGTGGCCTGGCATATCTGCACACTGAGCTTGTCAAAGGAGGTGAGCTGGAGGGTGTACGAACACACACACACACACACACACACACACACACATTCACAGTTAATTACATAACTGCTCACAGTTTACTCAGGCTCAAGTTCCAAGGCTGCTGCTTCCATCTGTTACTGAAACACAAACACATACAGAGAACTGTGATGAAAAACTGGAAAGCTTTTTGCATCTTTAGCCCAGTTACTTTGATTATTTAGAAAGGCTGGAAATAGGGTGTGTTTTACTCTCTCTGTCCTGTCTGACTGCCTGGAGCTTGAGCCCTTTTACAGCCTGCACACTGCTGGTCCACGTGGGTCTGTTTGGCTCGGAGTGCCCTGCATCCCTGCATTTTGACAAACACACACGTACACACTGTGTGCACGCCCAGCCTGAGAGTATTTATAGACTGGCCTCAAACTAGCCTCAAGGAGAGGGAGAGAGTGAAAAATGTTGAGAGGGACAGAGGGAAGTAGGAGGAAGGAAGGCAATGGAAAGATAGGGATCTAGACGACATTTGAACGTCCTCCGTGGCTCGATGAAATCAAGTCTTCTGATGCAGAAACGGCAACTGACCCAAGCCTTAACTCTCTAAATTGTTATTATACATTTTTCACTTCACGGAGCTTCAGCACTTGCACTTCCCCCTCCTTTCTCTTGATCAGCACAGATACACATCAGATACGCTGAACAGTGAGGAGGGAAGAATGTTCATTTGATAGTGTGTAAAGAAATAGAAGTTATTCTATTTGTGCAAGCATGTGACAAATCGGTGGGGCGGTGGATGTGGTCCAGCTCCCTTTTGTTCTTTCTCTCTGCAAGTCAAAGTGATGGGCAGAGAGTAGAAGTGACAGAGGATGAGGAGGAGAGCTAGTGTTTGTCAGCTCTGTTAGCGTAGCTGCTAACTGCACAGTCGTCATCCTCCCACACTCCTCCTGCACATCAATAGCAGGCAGCAGAGAACTGAGGCGACTGCCACAACTTTGAGTGGACATCAGCCTCACTGCACCCTCTGCTGGACTGTAACATACTGCAGGCGGAGGACACTGATATCCCACTGTTTTTGATTAGATTAGGTTTAGCTGTCTATTGACAGTCTAGCTTGTTGTGGTGGACAGTGAGTAATGAGGTGGAACGGAAAGCTAGAGTTGATTTTGTGAATGATGACATTCATTGTAAATATATAAACAATTTGAGTGCAGTATACCCGGAAAACAGATTCCAGTTTTATAGTAAAGATAAATTAGTCCAGCTACTCTTGAGTCTTTTGATCCTGATCCTGTCTTTGCCTTTGTTTCCCCTTCCCATGTTTTTATCTGTCAAGACTTGTACAAGCCAGCTGTTTCCCACCGAGACCTGAACAGCCGCAATATTCTTGTCAAATCTGACGGCACATGTGTCATTATCGATTTCGGCCTGTCCATGAAGCTGACAGGAAACCGGCCAGCGCGTCACGGGGAGGAGGAAAACGCAGCCATAAGTGAAGTAAGTGTTCGGGAGAGAGCACAACTAACATAAGTGTTTATGTGAAATCTGCATCGTGTCTTAAATGCAGTAATTGTATGTATAGTCGTGTAAAATTGTGGATTATGAGTATTTAACACATTATTTCATTGAAAACACAGGCTCAGTTGTAGTACATAACCATCACTACTTACAAACAACTTGTGGGTTTCACCCACAAGCTACAATAAACAGGATAGAACAGTGACACACTTTTAATATGACATTCTTTTACCTGGGATTTGGCCCAACTGTGAAAATGTAACTGAAAAATACCAGTAGGTGTCTGTTGAAAAGTGGTGAAATGCTACTGTAGTAATTTGTTCACTATAAACTGCACTGAATGCTCTTGTTTTTCTGTATCATGTTGGGATCTGTCAGCTTGGTCCCTGGTCTTTGGAAGGCCTCTATTATTATTCTCATGCCTGAAAATAAGGCACCTAGGTCATCTAATGATTGTAGACATGTGGCACTTACTTCTTATTATAAAATAATTTGAAAAAGTTTGTGACAGACACAGTTTTACAGAAAGTACTGGCAGATTTGGACTCATTGCTTATCAGTCCAGAAGAAGCGTAGACGATGCCACATCTTAAACTCACTTTGAGGGTGTTGACTCTTTCATGCAACTTTAATTTTTTAATTGTATTCACCCTCACATTTTATTGAGAAGCTTAAACTGTGTTCATAATATTGATACAGTCCTTATTTGTTGGCTTATTGATTTTTTTTGTTTGTTTTTTCTTAACTGAAAGGTTACAACATGTTAAACTCAGAAGTTCTGAAAGCATTTCCCTTGTGGTGATCAGTAATCAAGCTGGTAAAGTGTAACAGTGTGCAACAGTATAAATACTGTTATTGACAGTAAGCTAACTTGACTCATAAGCCCAGCAACTCATACATTTTAAGGCAAACTTCAGAGTTTAGATGTTGATAGGTTTTTTATGAAAATGTTTTCTTCTTGTTTGAGTCTTTCTTTACTTTTTCCCCTGTATGCTGGTTAGAGGTTGCTTAGAAACAAACACAAACTGCAAAGCATTGTTAAAGTGTGTAGTAAAATTGCTGTGAACGACCTTTCTAATCGGTATAAGATAAGGACCTTGAAGAAGGAGTTTAGGTTGTTCCCATCAGGGCATAGACCAACATGTAGGTTCAACAGAGTTCAAACTCTCTTTACCCTGCTGCTATTGGGATTTTAAATATTGTACTGTGATTCACATGTTATTATTGCTGTGGTTATGTATGTGATGAAGTTTGTGTGTCACTGCTGACTGTACAAAGATTTGATCCCAAGTCCCACACACCTCCATTTATTTCAACTCTGTTTTTTCAGGTGGGAACAATCCGCTACATGGCTCCAGAGGTGCTGGAGGGTGCTGTGAACCTGAGGGACTGCGAGTCGGCGCTGAAGCAGGTGGATATGTATGCCCTGGGCCTGGTCTACTGGGAGACCTTTATGAGATGTACCGACCTCTTCCCTGGTGAGATGGAGACGACTGTGAAATCTGTTTTTAGGAGATTGTGTAGCGATCAGACACACAAATGTTGGAGTAATAGTTTAAATTTTTACAACCCTCATTATGAGCACTTCCTGTGACACATCGTTTCTCTCCCTGCCTCATCCTCCCTCTAGGAGAGTCTGTGCCAGAGTATCAGATGGCCTTTCAGGTGGAGGTAGGGAATCACCCAACGTTTGAGGACATGCAGGTCTTGGTGTCCAGGGAGAAGCAGCGGCCCAAATTCCCAGAAGCCTGGAAAGAGAACAGCTTGGTAGGTTTGCGTGTGTGTGAGGTTTTTTTTTTTTAGCTTAAAGGAAAGCTCCTACTGTATCAGTCAGTATATCTGGTTGCTGATGTGACTGTGTGTCTGTCAGGCGGTTCGCTCTCTCAAAGAGACGATGGAGGACTGTTGGGACCAGGATGCGGAGGCCCGCCTCACAGCACAGTGTGCTGAGGAACGACTGGCGGAGCTGCTTCTCATATGGGACCGCTCCAAGTCTGTGAGCCCCACACTCAACCCCATGTCCACCACACTGCATAATGAGAGGTATAAACATCTGCTTGGTTGTTTATTCTTTGTGTTGTTCTTTCAGATGTTGTCTTTAACTTTTTCCTTAATTTCCCAATGTTTCTTCTTTTTTTTAAACCAGAAATCGTATGACACCAAAGTCTGGCCCATACACAGACCATCCCTCCACCTACATTGAAGAGCATGAGGGTGTAGCCAAGAACACACAGGCTGACACCACCGGCTCTGTTAGCGGCAGAGCTGTGGCTGGGACGGGTGAGAGGAACAGAAATTCTATCAACCAGGAGCGGCAGCAGCAAGCCAATGCTCGCCTGCCCAGCCCAGAGGGCAGCAGCACCAGTGTGGGTCTGAGAGGCAGCCCTTCAGCCTCTACTACAACCACTACTATAATCTCTGAGTCTGAGGGGCCAGCAGGGACTGCCACAGTCCCTGTTTGCCTCCATTTGACACAGGAAGACCTGGAAACCACAAAGCTCGACCCAAAAGAGGTGGACAAGAACCTCAAAGAAAGCTCGGACGAGAACTTGATGGAACACTCGCAAAAGCAGTTCTGCTCACCAGACCCACTTAGCCCTGGCAGTTCCAGTCTACTTTATCCCCTCATCAAGATGGCCAGTGAGGCCTCAGGCACGTCAGACCCAACTGCACCCATGCCCACCACCATCTTCCCCTTGCCCAAGCAGCAGAACCTGCCCAAGAGGCCGTCCAGTCTGCCCCTGCGCACAAAGCCTGCCAAGAAGGAGTCATCGTCTTCGCTCAGGTTCAAGTTTGGACGCTCTGGGAAGTCCAACCTGCGGCAGGTGGAGGGAACAAAGATGAACATTGGTGGAGTAACAGGCACAAACACAGCTGTGGAGGCTCACCGGGGCCCAGGCACAAACAACATACCAGTTGTGCGAGACATGCACGTTAACGGTAGCGTTAACGGCGCTGTTCACGCCAGCGCTAGTATCTCGTCCATCACTACAGGTGGAGCAACAGGTTTTGGAGGATCCAGCCAGAACAGCTCTGGGGTCCTGAGGTCAGAAGACACTCACCTGAGCCTCGGCGTCATCACAGCAAGCCCAGACGAACAC
>OMLM01003596.1:20152-32420 GCA_900302695.1 Helostoma temminkii
AATTTGGGAGGTCACCCTTTAAATGTAAATTATGCCGAGCATAAAGCTTAGAATCAGTTTGTCTAATCTTATCAAAAAGTGAAAATATATATTTTAATAATATATCATATTTTAATAACTATATTATTACAGCTCTTCTTAGGGGGTAACATTTTTGGGAGACACAAACATCAGCCAGTCGGGAGCAAAAGTCCATGGCTGTGGGGAGAAACGGTTCTAAAACTGAATGAAACGGAATGTCCCTGCAGTTCCATACCGATTCAACGCAAAATGTTGCATTATGAGGTCTCCTAAAATCACAGTATGTCGCAGTACTGACACAGGAGGGAGACATTTCCTCTCCTCTACTTGTTTACTTCACTGCTCCTCTCCGCCGTCTGCTCCACGCGCCCTAGCAACTGCAGCATCAACACGAGCAGCGCAGAGTTGGAGCTACGTCACAGCTCTTCTCCTGCTCCGACAAATCAGCCGAAAGCAGCTAGGAGTAAACCGGAAATTTCAAAGTAAAATATGCTTGAGTTTATTTTGTGTGGCGGGGTTGTTGGCATTTACGACACTAGTTGTGTTCTTGATTTAATAAGCCCCATAAGGATTATTTCTTGAGCTTAGATGTTGCATATTCTTAGACTGATGTGACTGATCAAATTACCACGTCATAAATCGTTTAAATCCCGTAAGACAATAGCGACTCAAATATTTTACTTTGAAAACCACAACCGGAGGTTTTGGTGTTAATTTTCGCTTGCTTCACACTGGTCCTTCCCCCGTCGTGTGAAGCAGAGTGAGGCTAGCTCAGCATCACCGCCTGCTTCTTTCTATCCCTCCTGCATTTTATGTCCTTCTGTTATTTTTTCCTACGTTTTAGGACACCTCTAGGACTCCCATGGCGTTTTCTTCGTTTCATATTCATTTGTACTTCAGCGAGAAAGCGTTTTTTTAGTAGCCGCCAAACACATCCATCCACGACGACGAAAAGGAGGAGGAGGAGGAGGAGGAGGAAGGGTGCGAACACAGCGACGCCCATTTTACAGCCTCTGTATCACAACTGTATCCACGAAGCCGTGTTACTGTCTTCTTCACGTCTGCCTGTTTACACACAGAAGAGGGCTTTAGTCCAGTGTAGCCTCCATTCTGCACCGCCTCCTTAGCATCTTCCAGTAGCAGCACATATCCACAGGGGCTGGTGCCGGAGAGCTCCATGCCCGTCTGTATGCAGCGAGGATAGATCACAGCTCTGCAGGTGAGCGTCTGTTTCCTTCCATGCTCACATTTCAACACTACATCCTCTGTCTGCGTGATGCTCCTCCATATGCTGTAGCATGTTTTGATGATATGCGTGGGTACGGCTTGGCCTGCATGTCTCATGTTAATGTATTTGGCCTAGATTACATCGCACACGCTGCTGCAGGGACATGTCACATGCACCAAGCGTGTTTTTATATGAATGAGAAATGCTTATGTTTCATAAAATAATTTTCTCTCTGCCATTCCAGGCAAACATGCAAAAATATGCAAAAGCAGGTTTGTAAATAAGATCAAGAGGAATAAATTGCATCTGTTTTCATATGTGTTTTTTACTGATTCCAAGCTTTACATTAAACTAAATGTTAATATAGTGAATTGAGTGTGTGTGTTGGACACAATAAGCAATGTGGACATGTTCTTATGTTTATTAGACCAAGTGAAATAGTGTGTTTACTTCATTGCGATGAGGAATCTGTTGTAAAGTGACCTCATTTGTTACTGTAATGTGTTAAATAGGTGAAGAATCAGTACCATGTGTGTTGTATGAACTGCTGCCCCTGCCACCTGTACCACTGCTGCTGCTGCTGCTACTACAGCCAGCGTTACTACTGTACTGTAGCACAGACTCAGGCAAGAAAAGGCAGCAGTGAAAATAAAGAGAGCCGGGCATTTAGCTAGTAGACTGATGATGCTCGCACTCCTGTTTACACACTCACACAATCACACAAGCCCAGCTCTGTGTTAACGGAGATCAGTCGTGCCGCGTCCCCTAGCAACAGGGATGTGCACTGGTCAAGGCCCCTGCCAAATTTAGATCCAACACTGCTAGTCGATATGCACACATGCTGCATGTGCAGGTGGATCATCATCCAGGGAAATTTGCCATAAAAATCTATTAAAATGGGCTTATAATCACCCTCATATAATTTCAGCCTTAGTCTTCCAGCCCTAATTGTGCTGTACTTTGATGGCTTTGTCTTTGCTTCTTGAGCTAATGTGTTGAAGCATTTATCCTCCTGAATCCAGTTACTGTAGTTAGATTTCAGATGTTTGAATCATGTATAAAACTAATGCAGAATTTGTAATAGATTTTGTACATATTCATGAAGAATATGGATGCACAATCACATGAATGCAGCGCTATTTAGATTCTTTTCACCCTCAATACAAAATAAATCCTACTATTTAATTTAACTTTTGATCAATAGTTTTATAAAATAAATTGAAAAAAATCATAATTTCTCAAGTCACAAGTAGGTTTCTTCAGATAGCTTTGTCTTAACTATGGATCAAAAACTTTACTATCAGTAAAAATAAAGAAAAGTGACATTTCCTGACAGTTCAGATCAAATTATTATTATTATCCACTGCAAAACTGGAATCTCAAAGAAATGTGACAGCAGGCTGATCCATTATGCTACTAATACTGCCATTCCTGCCGCTACTACTACAATCTGCTGTTCACTTCTCCCCCTCCCCCCACTTTAAGCTGTTTTAGTGACACTGACCGAGGAGTGTGAGGGACTGTGTGAGACTTAGGAGGGCATATGCACACTATTCAGCATGGGACGGATTAACATCAATCTGGCAACACACACACTCATGGACACAGACCTAGACAGACATGAGCTTATCCTGCTGGTCAGCTGTGTGTCTGATTTGTTGATGTGCTTACCATGTGTTGACAAATAACTTGTTTACATCTCCAAGTCAAACTCATCCAGATTCTCTTTTGTCCTCAGACTGCATCAGTGGCCTTAACCTCCCACATCTCCGTCTGTGGTTCTGCTCCGTGTGCTCTGGCGTCTCCCCCTCTCTCCGCCTACGAGTGCTCTGCTCCTCATTCTCCTCTTGGTCTCCCGCCATCGCGTCCAGCTGTGGCCCTCACACAGCGCGCTAGCTGGCTCTCACCTGACAGGTCCCTGGCCTCAGGACGACAGCCAGCACCAACACGATCCCTACATGAGGGACAAAGCGACACAGGTAAAACTACTATTGTTGAAAAAGAAAGAAACTTTTTTAACACTGTAAATGCATACTGTATGTATCATGCTCTGTAGGAAAACAGACTGTCTGATACTGTTTGACTGCATTGTAAATAATTGCACAATGTTAATGTCATAAATTGAGCATCTAAGAAATAAAAAAGGAGCAACTGAGGATAATGGAGAATAATAGTGGCCCCAAAATGGACTCAAGTGGCACATTACATTTTAATGGTGATTTATGAGAATATCAACTCATTATTTTTTACAAACAAATCAATAATTTGTCCAAGCTGTACTTAATTGCAAGATGTATGTGTGGTTATGATTCAGACAATCAATGCAAAGAGGTTGACAGAGATTGCAGACGGTTGCATCATGACCGTTGCCCCGAACGTCACTCAGTGACTGACTTTAAACCAAACTGACTAACAAGGTCAGACAGTAACTGTGTGACATTTAAAAGCAGATCAAGAAACCAGTGGTCAAACAGACATTACAGAACTGCCTCAGGTGATGCCTGCTGGGAAAATCTCTATAAAAGATAAAAGGGCTTGTCCATCAAAGTCCATGGGAATTTTCTTGTATTTATTTAAAGAGCACATGTCAGCATTGTGCAATATCTGACTAATCAGCAAAACAGAGACAGTATCAGTTTATATATTTACATTTTACATTTTTATACACTATAACGTCATTTACCTATTTTTTGTTGTGGTGTTTCATATTTTGCACTACTGTGTATTTTACCAGTGTGTGTGTGTGTGTGTGTGTGTGTCAGACCCCCAGGGCCTGGGCAGATGAGAGGAGGAGGGGCTCTCACAAACGCTCGGCCTCCTGTGGGAGCACCGACCAGCTCAAGGAGGTCGGTGCTTAATCTTGATTTTTGGGTCCAAATAAACAACCACACTATTGTAAACCTGTTGATGATCAACAGTTTTATTAGCTGTGTTAGTTTTAACATGGCATACTAACTGAGTGTGTGTCTGTATACATCTATATGTCTGCATTACAGTGTCTGTCTGTGTGTGAACCTCTCCAGATTGCAAAGTTGCGTCAGCAGCTTCAGCGCAGTAAACGCAGCAGTCGCCACCGGAGGGACAAAGAGCGCAAGTCCCCGTTCAATGGCAGCCATGCCATCATCCAGTCGCAGGTGAGCAGTGAGACGTAGGCAGTGTGCTGGACAGACTGGGTGTGTGTCTCCCAGTGGATCCATGTCAGAAAGGAAATAGGTTGATCTGGACAGTTTTGGGGACGTCCCAGATTTTCTCATGTCCCTGTTCAGGTCTGGTCTGTACATATTCACTTTAACTGGGTTCCTCTGATTGCAGACACACACAAACCTATTCTCTTAGTGTTAGTGACAGTCACAGTCATATGCTCCTTGTGGAGCATGGAAGTGGTTGTGCTGCTTTCTGGGCCTCTCCATGGGATTCTTCTTTATGCACAATGCATAAAAGAGTCTCCTTCCATTTTCCAAAATGAGGTTTGGGGTAGTTTTGATTTTGTGTGAAAGGGGGCCTATAGTGTTTGACTTAGTGTTTGACTTAGAAAATCCCCAGATTGACCCAGTTCCGCCGGGAGTAAGTAATAAATGCAGACATGTGTCTGTGTGTGTTCTCAGTCGCCTATGCCCAAGACCATCCTGATACCCATCCCGATATCCAAGTCATCGGCTCCCCGCTTCCGGAACAGCGTGGAGGGCCTCAACCAGGAGATCGAGCGCATCATTATTAGAGACACGCCAGAGAAGGACGAGACCATTGTGGTGAGTCCTGCTGTTGTCAGAGTGTGGATTCACTCACCATCTCTGGTGAGGCATTAACTGTCTGTGATACGTTGTTGTTGTTTAACAGCCACAGGACATCCCAGATGGGCACCGCGCACCCCCACCCGTCCCCCCGCAGCGCAGCAGTAGCACCCGCAGCATTGACACACAGACACCCTCAGGGGGAGGCCTGAGTGGTAACCATAGCAACTGCAGTAGCCGGCCCGACTCCATCTCGCCCTCCTACCTCACTGTCCTCAACGACACAGGTGGAGGCAGCCCCTATGAGGACAAAGGTGAACACACAGACACACACCATGTTTTAACATTTGCACGCTGCCCCTGACTGTGACTTCTAAGCCTTCCCTCTTTGCCTGTCTTCAGAGCTGGGCCCCTGCTCCCCACTGCCTAAATACGCTGCCTCCCCCAGACCCAACAACAGCTACATGTTCAAGAGGGAACCTCCAGAGGGCTGTGAGAAAGTCAAAGTGTTCGAGGAATCCATGTGAGTGGAAAGACTAAAACAGAAATAACCATAATGATATCATCACATACAAGCTTGAATATTTTTCTTCTATAACATTGCTGATTAAAATGTTGCAATACATGTTGTGTGTTCCCAGGCCCAAACCCCTGCAGGAGATTCCTCCCTTCCTGTGTCCAGACCGCAACAAGGTCAACTTCATCCCCAACAGCGGTTCCGCCTTTTGCCTCGTCAGCATCCTCAAGCCCTTACTTCCCGCCCCGGACCTCAACTTTCGCCCAGGGGTGGGCCTAAGAAGCCTGTCCCCGTCCCTCGTGCCTCTTTCCACCCAGCCCTGCCTCCTGGAGGAGCCCGAGAGCTTCTGATGAGTTTTTTAAATCACCACAGCCAACCCCACCCCACCTCCACCAAAAGAAAAAAAAAGAAAACATTTGAAGCGAGGAAACAACCCTTCTGCTCCAAAAAATGCCTTCAGCATGCCAGCTAAGCTCTCTGATGTCCTTATCTTGTTGAACAAGCGCTTCCCACTGCCTCTCCTCCTCAGACGACTACAACACGAGAGTCCTGCAGCCCAGTGCGGGTGTCTGCAGCTAACATTTCATCGCTTTCTTCTACCGTTAGTGCTGGTTGTGCTTGATTTTTTTGGGGGGAGGAAAAGGGTGAAAGGACAAACTCTTTAATTTCATCGTATTATACCATGGCGCCTTTCCACGGACATCTCTTTTTCTATCTGTAGTTATTTCTCTTGATATAAAATATGCCTTCCATTTTAAAAACAACAAAAATAAAAAGGCCGCCGCTTTCCTTGGCGACCAAGAGATTGACCACAGAGGCTCATTTTGGTGCTGCCAGATGTATCGTAGCAAAACTTGAAGGGTCGTGATAAGGAGACGTTAAACATGTGCCTGATATTTTAGACCGCTCAGTTTCCCCAAACCAACTTGGTGCCCTGATCGTGTTTGAGCTTTAGCACGACGCACATGATCATTGCACTATGGTGGCATAGATACAAACCGAACCGTAGACAAGGGCCTGGCTTAAAGACACCAGTAAGGTGGTGTAGAAATATGTACACCACTGAACCAACTCCACACATCTGTTTGCACTTTAAGCAGCTGTTTTTATCGTGGAAGCCGAAGGAGAACTGGTACAAGCCAATGCCTTTGTCAAACCAACTGGTATCAATGAACTGGGCCCCTACTGGGACGTGTGTATCTATGGGAAACACAGGCCAGGGCTATAATGTGCAGCATGTTCAACCTGTGTCTGCTTGCCCCTCCTTTCCTTACCAAGCGCCAGCCTTTGCTCAGTGTCCTTTTTAAAGGCCCCTTCATACTTGACCTTTAGCCTCTGATTGACGCGTTCTGGCAAACTACAAAACATGTATGTGTATGTGTAAGCGCTTCACAAGAACAGTATGCTGGGCCTTTAAATAAATGCTACACAGCTCAGCCCTTACACACCAGAGGTGACAAAACTTAGATCACGGACACCATAGAAAACAAAAGGACATGGAAAGTGTGAAGTGGCCTTTACTTCGACACAGACACCTCCTTATGTTCCTCCTTTTCCTTCCTTTTCTTTCCCTCATATGCTGATTTCCTGCTGTCTTGCTCAGTTAGTTTTGTGAATTATGCTCAGATGGGTCTAGTTCTCGTAGGACTGGAGCCCTAATCATGGAGAGGTTAGTGAACCCAAATACTACACTGCAGACCATGGAGGTACGTCGGTTTGTGTGAATTAGATACACACTTAATCTGTAGCTATGTAACAGTGGATTGATATTAGTAAGCGGTGGGTGGAGCTTTAAGCCTTCAGATGCAAATATACCCATTAGCACTGTGTCTACATAGGAAGTGTAGCATGAGGAGGACATTAGCATTAGCTGTGGTCTTGCATGTCTACACAGGACTGTGTTGGTCTCATGCAAGTGACATGCATATAACACACATATCAAAAATACAGTAACTTTACCACATCAGCTTAGAAGCAATATCAGTGCTGTGCACACAGCATGTTCCTGCTGCCCCCAGGTGGCCAACAGAAGCTGTTAATGCAGCTTTAAATATTCATGACTAAATATACGACAAAGTTAAAGCTTGAAAAAGACTGATTTTATTTTTGTTCTTTTTTAATTTAAATCAGATTCAGGACAGTAATAGTATTTGGATGTGTGACGTTGAGTCGTGGTGGTATTCTCGTGGTGTGGTGTAGTCTTGGTGATTGACAGCCTCTTCATGCTCTGGCCCACCCTGCTGTATATGTCATTACTATTTGACTGTGCCTGTTCCGGTGGGATAGGAATGTACTGGATTTGTAAATATAGAGGCACAACGTCTTTGTATTATTGACTGACTATGATATGTATCTGAATGAGTCACATGTACCATATAGACCTCCCTTCCCCTTCCCTCCACTGAGTACTGTGAAATGCTACATCTCATTATTGTGAAAAATTATTTATTTATTTATAAGACAGGAGTGTAATTGGGTCTTCAGAGAATTTTAATCAAGAATAGATGACATCGTCCATCTCATGTTGTAGAGAATAGGATACAAAAGAGATATACTAACTTCTCAGTGCATCATAACAAATCTACACCAGTTTATGAAAGCGAACCAACAGCTGCTAACTATGTAGCCTCACTCAGTGCACATCCTGAATGATGTAAAGGTGTAGAGAGAATTAGAAGTGTGGAAGCTGAACAACCGGTTGTGTAACAAGTTTTTAAATGACACAAGAAACGAGTTCTGTTCCAAAATGAGGTATCCACTTGCTGAAAAACAATCACACCCTCAGCAACATGTTCTTATTTATCATTTTTAAAGACACAGTATGTTTACAAAAACTAGTTTGACAGAGCAGATTCATAAATGGATTTAAAAAATCATTTATTTCCACTTTTTTTATGATTCAAAGTGGATAAACAGCATTTTGGAATGAGGCTCAACACAGTGACTCTGTTTGCTTGTCCAGTTTATTGGAAATAGAACTGCCAAGTTTTCATCTGTTAAACCCCCTCGAGTGAAATTAAAAGGCAAAGTTGATTTAAATAAAGCATTTGTGAGAAATACATTGTTTCAAAGTTTAACTTAACAGGAACTGTGGAATACATGTGACAGAAATACAGACAGTAGCTTCCCTGGTGATTCTGCTGGGAGTGTTTAGAGCTCATTGTCCTGCTAAGAAAAGTATCAACAACTTAAAATTATTACAGTAATAAGAGTATGTATGTATATATACATACATACACACACTCACAAATGTATCCCATAATGCACTGTGTTCACATTCGCTTCACTGACTGCGACAGCCACAGACACACAAATGTCATAAAAGAGGACTTACTTCAGTAAGCTCTTTATTTTCTGTATAATATCCATAAAATGTATTTTATATATTTATCTTCATTTTGCATTAAACCAAGGTGTAAACATTCATAAACGTCTTGGTAGCTCCTCAGTGGGAATGAAATCTACATCAGTGAGTTAGAACGTGGTAACAGTTCTCCAGTGATTCATCTGTTACAGATTTCCAACATCCATGTGTGCATTCTCAACATTCACAACACAGAGCTACAAATGTGTTTTTGATAGTGTTATCTTACACATACATGGTGCAGCATAGGTCCTTGTATTTGTACATCTGTAGGACCCAACAAAAATAATAAAACCTCTGTGGCCTACATTAAAACTTCCTTCTAGAGAACTACAACAGAAATGCTTCAGCCTTCACACAGCAGAGGATGATCTCAAATGCATTCTGTTGTTTTCTTAATCAACTCAACAGAATCGAGGATGAAGGTGAACAGGCTGTAAAAATTTGCTGGTGTCACGAAAGCCACAGAACGAGTTTGGTTTTCCACATTGCGTGTAATCTGACTCTGGCTCAGTCAGTCTGTATCGCAACTAGAGATTAGCGCGTTAGCCAGTTATGTTTAGTCTGAAGCGTCACAGAGCTGGCTTTGTTTCTGAACCCAAGCATTTGCTTTGTGATACTTTAGTTTGAGCTTCGCTGCTGTTCTGTTAGTGTGTAAACACAGGCTCACTGATACCTGAACTGAACCTGAGGGGACCTGTTGGTACCCTAGGGTTCAAATCTTACCTTACACATACGTTATTCATTTATATGTGATGATCATGTGCTACTACTTTATAGAGAAAAGAGGGTTTTTAACATCCTCGTGTTGTGTACACACGGCAGCTGACACACACGCAAACAACACAACCAATAATAAAGTAAAGAAAACAATGCAGTCCACAAAAAGCCTGTAAACCAAACACACCGCAACTGACACAAGCTGCATGTGAATAGTACAAACCACATAAGGTTTGCTGTTTGCATGAGTGTTCACATCTAACAGTCAGTCACCGGCTGGAGACAGCAGCTGTGAGGAGGAGGCTTCAACTGACACTGTTTTCTTTTTTTTTCCAGTGTAACAAGTGGATTTGCGAGTGTGGACACGTCTCCTCATGGTAACACGTGCAGGAGCGTGTGTGGGCGTAAGCTCTGTGTGTGTGTGTGTGTGTGCGCGTGTGTGTGTGTGCGCTTGTTTAGCACTGGTAATGTGTTTTTTTTACTTGGTTGTTGAAATGAAAACTGAAACACAAACACACAGAGCTTCAGGCATTGAGCAGCTCATCTGCGGAACGTCCTATGGCGTCGGGATTGGAAAGGGGGTCCAGGTCTGCAAACAGGTTGAACCAGGCAGACATGTCTTTGGATCCACCTGGAGCAGCTGCACACGCACAAACACACACACACACACACACACATTAAAAGAAAGTTAGCTTCAAAGTTAACTGCAGAGTGTTGTTGTGTTGACACTAGTTTTTCAGCACAAAGTCCTGTTTAGACAAGAGCTTACCATTGGCTGCTGAACTTGCAGCGGGCTGAGCTGATTGGTTCTGACCAGGAGGCTGAAGGGGTGGAGCTTGGAACATAGGTGGGGTTGACCAGCCTGAAAGATAAAGCCAGACACTGGTTTAATGCTTGTGCATCTCAAAGAATGACCACTCAGTGTGGTGCAGGAATCTCGTTCCTCCAGCTGAGGGCAGTGTCTAACCTGAGGAGCTCAGACTGTGATCCAGCAGCTGGGAGGGCAGGAAGCCTGTGGGGCTGGGGGGGTTCGAGGGCAAGCATGCTGCTTGTCTGCTGCTTGTTGCTCCTGGGCCTGGAGGCAGAGCGCTGGGAGGGTCAAACATCCCAAAAGCATCCTGCCACTCTTTGCTGAAGTCATCGCTGACCCCGGGACCAGGGCTCAGGAGGTCTTTGAGGAAAGCCATGTCACTCCTCTCAGCATCTTCCTCATCTGGCATCAGCGCTGCAGGGTGGGGCAGACCATCAGAGAGCAGACCACCACCTGAAGAGGGGAGGGCAGTTTATTAGACAGGTGCTTGTGAGACTCGGTGTGATCAGTGTTACAGATCAGGATGAAGCATCTACAGAGACAGTAAACAAAAGGCCAAACTCATCTTAGTCCAAGTTGAAGGGTTTAGTGATACAGTTTTAATTAGCCCGGCTCTCTGGCTACAGCTACATGTTTACCTCACAGACACGAGGGTGCTCTTCATCTTAATGTGAATGACTGAAGGTAAAGCAAGAAGTGAAGCAGATGTTATTTCCATAAAGACAAATGTGAGGGAAACAAAGCCCCAGCAAAGCAGACTGAATCCACATCCCAAGTGCAGGAGGACGCAGCAGACAAAGTTAAAAAGTAAGCTGAGAACTAGTAAGGCAGCTCTGGCTTGAACAAGCAGACAGTCAGCTGGGTTACCGGTGGCAGGCAGCTGTGAGAGGCTGGACTGGAGGCTTCCAAAGTCCCATAGCTCATTTTGGTTTCCAGTCTGAAGGGAAGGCAGGAGCTGCGGGTGGAGCGGGACATTTGCTGGAGCTGGGAGCTGAGGCAGGTCAGAGGCCATCAGCATCAGGTCCTCATCAGGGCGCTGATGCTCCACTGAGGACTTCAGGGCTTCGACAGCTGCAGCAGCAGTTTGGTGAGCTGGCATCAGAGGATCACAGAGCCAACAGGCGTCTGCCCACAGTCACAACCAGCCATCACAGTGTACATTGTCTCCACACACACATACACACACTTACCACTGTCACCGTCAATAGTTTGGTTCTGTCCATCACTGCTGGGGGCAGGGCCTGGAAAGAAAGTGATGACAGGTCAACAGACCACATTAACATGTCCAGAAAACATGTTAACCTGAACCTAAACAACACGTTTGCTTTGGTCATATTTGGTGTGTGTATGTGGATTTATTTTCTTGGCTTTATCCTTTAAAAAAAACCTACATACTTAACAACGGCTTCATCTTTTATTTGGGGAAGTTTGTGTGTGCACCTGGGCCTGTCAACTGACCAAACCTTTATGATCCTGCTTCTGCTCAGTATTTAAAAGCTTTTAATCAAAATTCCCAAACTGGAAGCGACTCTTATTTGCACACACTTTTAGGAAAGCTCTAAGCTAAGTCCTAACTTGCCAGGGACCTTTCAACAATACACAGTGGACCAGGTGCTCATCAGTACAGTGACATTTTAAAAGAGAAAACACTGGAGCACATAGAGAACTGTGCTGGTTCAACGTTTCAACTTGTGTTGAAGTTGTGCTGGTTCTACTTCTTGGGGTGGGAGTACTGCACAAAAGTAGAACTGAGAAATCCAGTAGGTGTCGGCTTACTTTATTTGTGCCATTAAAAGCAGCATATTTATCACAATGTTGTCAATATAGGTAATGATTTAAGTTTTATTAATAATATTTTATATCGCTTAATGCAATT
>OMLM01003596.1:32478-56731 GCA_900302695.1 Helostoma temminkii
AACCATGTCACCTAAACATATATATTGCCCGTGTACAAAAATGAAGCAATGTATTCTGGATTTTTCCACATGCTAATATTCGAGGAAGACAACCTCATTTTGCAGATATGGACAATCCATTATTATCCATTATTTCAGCCTGCAGAGGGCAGCACATACCTGCATCAGAGGAGCTTCCTCCTGGTTTGTCATCATCCAGTGATACCAGACTAAGGAAGGAAGGAAGGAAAGGGAGACATTAGACAGGGCCTAATCTAACTGGCACAGAATTGTTTCAGTATTTACAGCAAAGGAAGCCGCACGGCCTAAGTTTCAATGTTCTAAAGCTGTGAAGTACCACATGTTTAACTACTGTCACCACAGTGCGAATGTCAAACCTGCCACACATACTTACTTGTGGGTAAACATGGGCACGACATTGGCCTCATGTTTGATGAAGACATAGCTGAGGTTAGTGTGGACACAAATACAGACACGAGGGACAGAGCAGAGAGAGCGCAGTGAGATGGAAAATGATGACAACACGAGAGAAGACAAAGTTTTGACAAAAACAGAGACAGATGGTTTGGCAGGATGTGTGTTTGTAGAGCTGACTTCAGTAACACACATGAGACCATATTTGATTTTTCTGGCTACATGAAAAATCATCTTAACATTAAAACATTTCAACTGTGTATTGTCTCACTTGTCTGTGTTGCTCTGCAGAGACTTCTCCTTCTTTTCCTCTAGTTTCTCTGAGTCTGTGATCTGCTCCAGTGGATCTCGCAGGTCCTGTGTTAGAATGTAACGTCAACTTTAAGATGTTACACTGCTACAGTCACAGAAACGACTATTAAATCTTCCTGTGATTTGTGTGGCACACTTCATGTTGTTTTAGTTTGAGCTACCTTGAGAGTGGTGAAGTGGTACGGTACGTGTCCTTGGAAGGCCTCGTGGATTCCTGACATGGAGTGGGCTGTCTTCTCCCAGAACTGCAGCAGAGTGGTCTGTCATGATAGGAAACAACAGGCAAGCAGACAGACGAATTCAAACACCTGATTTATGCCATCAAAATAGAAGTGTTTGCTAGTGAATCTCTCCAAAACAAAAGCAGACATAGCAGCTGCAGCTACTTATAAAACAATCTACAGAGCATATTATGTTTCCACACACAAGAGGTTTATCTGTGGCAGAGACACAGAACGGTTTTGACAGACACGTACCTGGTAGGTACAGAGGGAGTGAGAAAGCATGTTGCAGCGGCTGGCTCCCAGCATGTCCACCTTCTGACACACGTCATTCTTCAGTTTCTCAAACTGACTCTTTGTCCCTCTGACCTGAGCTTGGACCTAGCGACAATAAAAAAAGAAAAATTATAAAATATACATTTCCTAACGGAGAGACAGGGTACACATCCATACCAATGCATGTCTTACTTTGCGGAACTTTTCCAGCTGTTTGTATGTGTCTGGATCCAGTTCTTGGGACACGTCTTTCATCCAGAGCAGAGCTCCTCTGTACTCAGTGCGGGATTTCTCCATTCGGCTGACTGTCAGCAGTGTGTCAGCAATGGCTCGCCGTCTGAATGTCTCCACCTCCTGGTACAAACGGTGCAGCGGAGGGCAAAGTGCCATCCTATTAAAAAAAAAAACAAGACACAATAGAAGAATATTAAAATTTGAGGATTTTTGTGAACAGTCAGGGTTATTATTTCCTGCTACTGCTACTAACCTCTGTTTAGCTGAGGTGCACAGAGCTTTGCTGGTGGCATCCATCATGTTGCCGGCTTTGGTGCGATCATGTTCAGCCTGGAAGCGCAGAAACAGGCCGAGCTCATTCTCCTCCTGAGACAAGCCTGGAGAAAGAGCTCAAGGTTTGAAACTCAGATATTTTCCCCAATATACTCCCAAGTTCTATCCACTTATTTAATTAAAATAAAATTATTTTAGCTTAGTTAACCGTTTATCTTGTGACTAATGTGATACTATAATGTCTGAAATGAATAGCTCCTGTATGAGCTCCTCCTCATATAATCATATAAATAAATCATATAACAGGTCTAGTTTTGTTTTGGTTGTCACTCACGTGTTATCCTGTCCTGGTACTTTTCAATCACCTTCAGCAGCTCTGTGCATGTGGACTGAACTGAGCGGAAGAACTGCAGAGCCAAACGAGACAAAATAAAATACTTAGTTTCAACTTTTTCACCAAATACGTGTTTTGTTTTTTCAACATATTTTGCAGTATGTCCCTCTGATGTTCTTGTGTTGTCACCACAACATATTGTTCTCTCTCTCTCTCTCTCTTGCTCTCCGTCTGGTCAGTCAACAGCCTCTCCACCCACCTGGTGCACAACAACAGTGACTAAATGACCAGTGTGTGTCATAGCAACATGGATTTCATGGCCAGTCCAGTGCTGTTGCATGATAGACATCAAAGTGTGAGGAACAATAGGGTCACCGTGACTTTTACAGCCTGAGATGGAAGCAGAAAGCATTAGGTTCAGGAAGTGTGTGAGTGTGAGTGTGAGTGTGTGTGTGTGTGTGTGTGTGTGTGTGTGTGTGTGTGTGTATGCGCGCAGGCGCATGACTTTATTTCCTTGTGTGGACAAATCAAACTAAGCTAAGATTATCATTGTACTGTATGCACGGGTGGGCGTCAACCTTCATCTCTGCATAAAAAGAACACAAACAAAACTTCACAAGACTGTAGCCTGTAAAAAAAACAGAACTAAAGCCACTACAAAGCTCCTCTTGTTAAACTGTTGTTGCGTCTCCACCTACACTGAACCCTCAGTGTGCTGTTAGCTCTTAGCCATGTCAAGTATTAGCAACACTCCTTCTATGACATGTCATAATATCTGCTAGATGCATGATGACGTTAACATTCACATGGAAAAAGGTGAATTATGAAAACAAAGATTTTTGATGTTCCAGTTCAACCAATTTTCTGATAAGGAAATTGGTAAAATAATAATACAACAATTATTATACTATTTGTAAATTTTTATCTATTGCCTAGAAGCGCTTTGATTATATAAAAAAATACATTTGAATACAAGGGTCATTTAAATTATAGTGCATATAAGCCCATTTTGCCAATTTAATAATAACTGAAATGTTTATCTTATATTAATATTGTAGGCACTATTTAAACAAAACATGGATTTTTTTTAAATGACTCAACCTCAGGTGATGCTGTCATTGTTGTTAAAAGATGTAACACCTTCTACATGTAAATATACTATATGAATGTTTTCAAGGATGCAGCATGATGTTTAAATTGCTGGAATTTCCCTTAAGAGACTTAAGACTTCCTAAACGTTCAACTACAGCTAAGCAAAGCCAATGACAAAGCAACAGCCGCTATCAGACTTTGCTTTATATGTTTCCACTGGATAACAGAATCAGACAAATGTGGGACTGTGAGAGGGAGGAGGTGACTTAAACCTGAGTGAGTAGAGTTACTGATTAACTGTAGTATAAACAGCCACTACCTTCAGTTTGTCTGTCTCAGCAGGAACCAAACACCTGTCCATGTCAGATCCACTTTTGCACAACACACCTCTTTAAACGTTTGTCAGTGAGACATGTGATACCGAGCACAGTGAGTGAACTAGTGGCAACTGTTCTGCCTGAGTCAGGAAACAAACAGAGGCAGGCAGAGATAAACATCTACTGCAAGGACCCACCATAATATGTGTTTCTCACTATTAAAACTGTCCTTGCGTTTCTTCATGAAAAACTGAGGAAAATGAAGGATCTAAAAAATATCCAAAAATATTTACTTTTGACAAATAATTTAAATTGGTTCTGATCCTTGAGAAATTATACAAAAAATGGCAGTTTTCAACAAGTGCACTGTGTAATACTGTCTAAATCTAATCGTCTGTTTCATCCAAGCGCCTCATAAGTAGCAAAGCAAAAAGCAGTTGAGATGAAATATGAAACTGCCCTGAGGCAACACCGAGATAAAAACCAGATCAAATCGGGTTAGCTGTAAGGCTGACATCCAGCGGCAGCTCTAAATCTAATCTACTGCTCTGCCAGGTCACGCAAAACTCAAATTCAAGATAACGTTTGCGAGGAAAGCACAGGAAAGCAAAAATTCAACAACACATATGTGGTTTTCAAAAAACATCTTCAGATAATTCTACTTTTGTTTTTTGCCCTTCACTTCTCAGTCAGTTCCTGTAACATTGGGGCCGAGTCAAGGGCCAGTGAGAGTAGAAAGACAGAAGATCTTGTTCCAGAGCAAACAAAAGCCTCACAGTGTATCTCTAGTAGCTCAGTGAAACTCTACCACATCCCTGCCTCACTGGACCGGCTTAGACAGCCTGTCACAGCTACATGCCAGCCAGGACTCAATCCAAACTGTCTGCTCCAATTTGCTGCACAGGTGATGAATGACTAAGAGGTAGAGAGGAACATACTGTATCTTGTTGACAGCTGTGATGTGGTGTGACACAGCACATGCATAATTAGAAAATTAGAACTTGATAAAACAAGAGGTCTGGAAACATGTGACACCCTGAGACAATATGTTGTCGATATTCACCTTCATTGTATTAACCATTTGTTTTGCAGAAAATAACAAATCCTATTAGAGTTGCTTTTTCTCCGTTGCAAAAATAAACCTCAATAGAAACAACCTTGTTTTATTAAACCTTTTCACCTCCTTATTTAAAAGCTGAAAATACATGATGTACTGTATAAGTCATATACTATTTATCCCATATTACATCCCTGTTTTTAAAAAAGTTTGGACACCATATAAAGTGTAAATTAAACGGCACAAATCATTTTAAACCTGGGGTAACATGGAAACTGAGTGTGCCTCTCCTACCTCAAGCTTAGCATCCAGGTCAGCGTCTGATGCCACCACGTATTCATCCTCCTTCTTGCCTGTGGCTTTGATTAGGACCTGCTTGGTCTTCCAGAACTTCTTCTGCATGCGGGCCATCACTGAGCTGTCCTCGCTGAGCAGCATGCCCCCTGTAAACCTGGACCCAGAGCAGTGGTTCAGTCCGTGATGTAACATGACCACCTCTTAGTTTCTACCTGGCTGTGTTGTTCTGCTTATAAAAGGAACTAAACATAACAGTGTTTTATAATATCAGTAGTGTGAAATTCACACATACCCGTCCATCATTGGATGTCTGCCCTTTTCTGTTACTGAAGACAAAACACAAATATTTAGAGAGAGGATAAGGTCCTACAGAAGGAATTACAGTTTAAAATAGAACATATGATATCAGTGGTTGTCTACGTAATTTATATTTACACAAGCAAAATAGCTTAAATACATAAAGAAATAACCAACTGCTGTTGGTTTCCCTTTGGAATTTTACTGAGACCCAAGCAAGACACAACAGAAAGAGTAACACTCCAGCTGACAGCTGTCCCTCCATTGATTTATACTGGAGCTCCGTGCGGTTATTGCAGGGTATATGAGGCTAATATGGTTCTTGGAACAGGGATCAGACACCTGCGAAGTCAGGGAGTCAAGAGAATAAAGAGAATAAAGAAAGCTAAGCTAGCTGCCGTGCAGGTGTTCAGTTAAGGTTACAACACACGCTGAGAGAACTAGAGGAAGAAAAGTCACTCTGACATTTAACCCTAGCGCTGTTAAGTAGTTCGTGGTAATGTATTAAAATAGAAAAAAACTAACACGACTAGAGAAAGCTGCCAAAATGTAGCTTGAATGCTAGCAGCAGTTTAACGACAGCTATCTCGGTAGCAAGTGTCGTGGCCAAACCAGCGTAACGTCTCGTGAGCTTGAACTGTTAACTTGACAAGCAACACAATGACTCAGGTTTGTATGTTATATTAGGACATGTTCATAATGCAACCCTTTAACTCTACCTTGATTTTAGTTTTGTCAGTCTGAGCATCTATGCAGCGTCGGTCATCGTCAGCTAGCCTCCTCTCTTGATAGCCATCATCATCTGAGTCACAGAAACAGGATATGCAAAGTACCTGTAGTGACGCATTTCGGACGAACGGGGTCGCTGCTGCACAGGTCACACCAAAGATCGTCTATTAAAAACAAGCTAAGCTGGACACAGGGATGGTCTTGGAAACAGGCAGATGTGCTAAATAACTCAGTATATTTACTCAAGTATTGTACTTAAGTATAGTTTTGAGGTTATTGTACTCAAGTATTTTCATTTTATGTTCCATTTACTTTCACTCCACTATAAACCAGAGGAAAATATTGTACTTTTACCCCACTTTATTTATTTTAAAGCATTAGTTACTAGTTACTTTATACACGTGTAGATTCTTATTAAAACTTTATAAACTAAAGAAATGCTTATACATTGTTTATGGATTAACCCCTGTCGCTACATAAGGTGTTTTTGTTTCACAGTCTGTACGCAACAACACATTTTTACCATTATTAATCAAAATGATCTGGACCAGATCCTATCTTTATTTTTATCAACAGCAGCAAATTCTACACTGCTTAAAATACACTGTTTTTTTTAAAGGAGTACTAATTTTGTACTTTAAGTAAAATTTAGAGCTTATACTTACTTGAACAGAAAAAATTAAAGGGTATTTTTACTTGTAGAGTATTTTTCTAGGCGAATACTTCTGGGACATCTCACCTCTGAAAACAGCAGGCTGAGTTTCCTCTAATAAAAATTTGATGTAGAACAACTATTACTAGTACTAGTAGTAGTAGTTCTAGTACTACTTCATCTGAACCCCTCTATGTTCAAACATGTTTGAGGAGAAAAATCTCCAATTATCAACAAGAAAACAATTTTCTTCTTTTCTGCAACACAAGGAAGTGAATAATGTGAACAGTTCAAAAAGAGCCAATAAAGTTTCAATTTGTTGCATCCTCAGGTCCTCAAGGAATAACTGATTTGAATAATTTTGTTATTAACTATACACATAGAGCTGTTAATTAAACTGTTCACTCGGTTATTTATTCATTTATACATAATAGAAAACTGAAACATGTCCCTAATGGCTTCATTCTCACCAATGGGAATCTGCAGATTAATTTCATGTATCTGTGATAGGTGATTTTAGTTTGTACTTCATTTTAAAAAGCAGAAATTGACATGTTAAAGATCTCATCTGTCTCAGCACATCAGCAGCATAATCAGACCAATAATAAAACCATCATAAAGGCTCCTATTTGATCATTGAATCTACCACGTGAGGAAAAAACTCTTAGGTCTCATATGACCTTTACCGGCAGATCTGTATCCTCAGATGACCTTACATCTGGTTGTAAAACTAAGTACCACAATCAAAATATAAAATTCATTCTTTCACAAAGAATTATAAACAACTGAGGCAACATCTTAGGAGACACCATTAATTTATAGTTTTCTTGGGTTACAGGAAAATAAAGACAGTCCATAAGAAAATATGTGTAAAAACTAAGGGTAGGGGTGGAGGTGCAGTAAAGGATAACGTCAGCCATGTTTGTGCGATACACAATTCTGAATCAGAACACTGATGTTGTGCGCCTGTCTGCTGGTTGATCTTTACTGCCTACGCCCCCACATCAGTCTGACAGGGTGAGTTTCTGTAGGTGTACAGCTTGTTATCCGCACCTCCACTCAACATCAGCTGAAAACAGAACAAGATGAAAAGAAACAACAGGTTACGCACCGATTTAATGCATTTGACAAGTGTTGAGTTGCTGCATTAGAGGTCGACTGTGTGTCTTACCCCGCTTTCTGTCCAGTCCACACAGAACACTTTGTCCTCGTGAGCAGACACGTCGTACAGAGGAGCCTTACAGCTGAAGGAGAAAAATAAATAAATAAATAATCTTTACCAAACTAAGTGCAAAACCTGACAGCAACCAACTGTTTCTGGAAACTTTTTAAAAATTAGACTATACAAGTATCAGTTGTTGTTTTTAAAGATTCCCTTCTTTAATATAAACCTATGGGTTTGGAGCTGAGAGCCACAGATAACGTAGAGAATTTACATGCTGTTAGTTTTGCTTTTTTGATGGAACATGTTAGCAGTAACAGTTCATGATGCGTTTCACTGACCTTCTAGTGTCCCACAGTTTGACCAGGTTGTCAAGTGAACCAGAGACAAGCTGGTGCTCATGTGAAGGAGCCCACTTCACAGCAGTGACCCAACCAGTGTGGGAGGTCAGAGACAGCAGCACCAGGGACCCGTCTGTGGAGGAAACAAGAAGAGATATTCATATCCACGACAGTACCTATGAAGAGTGGCTCCATGTGTCCAGCAACAACATCAAACATCAACATTAAGATCGCATTGGTACCTTTAGTGCGAGGGTCCCATAGCCTGATGTGTCTGTCAGTGCTGCCTGACGCCAGTCGTCGACACAGTGGTGAGTAAGAAATGCAGTTAAACACTTTGCTGCCCATCTGTAGAAATAAACAAACAAAAGAATTCTGTGACGTTCGCTGCTGCTATTTTAAAAAGCCATTTCATTTTCAGAGAATACTGAAAAGCAAATTTTACTCAAAAAAACAAAAAACAAAAAAAAAAACCTCTCACCAACGTTGTCTTCATTTGTCCACTCTCGACATCCCACATGCGGATAGTGTGGTCCCAGGATGCACTACAAACTTCCTCGCTGTCGCTCCACAGGACAGAGGAAATGGCTTCGTTGTGTCCAGACAATGTCATCAGGGGAGTCTGTGAGAGTGTGTAGCACATTATATTCAAATATCCCTTCTCAGGTACCACTCAATATGTTTATTTTAAACCATCAGTTCTTAGGAGCTCTGCACTCACTCTGGTCAGGCCCAGCTGTTGAGTCTTCTGTTTCTTCCTCGGCCTGTCAGCAGGTTCCTCAACCACGTCTGCTTCATCTGTGAGCACTATCAACAGATGAAAAGTGTTGGAGTTTGACAATGATTTGCTTTTTTGTACATTAATAATAGTCCAATCTTTCTGGACACATACCTGCTGACCATATTTTCAACATTTTGTCCCAGGAGCCACTGCAGAACTACAAGGAAGTAACAAAAACATTACACAATTAAGTTTAAGTCTGTTTCTGACTTTTACTTTTTTTTTTTTATTTCCGCATCTCACTTCACCTTTGATCTGGTGGGATCCGTGGCAACAGTGTCGACACTCCCCGCATGTCCTCGACAGCAGTGTCTGGCCTTCACTTTGTTCTTCTCAGAGTTCCACTCCCACAACAGGATGGTTTGGTCCAGAGAGGCCGTCAGAAGCAGAGAAGTCAGGCCATCTGCACAGAAAACAGCTAATTATAAATATGATTATAAATAACAGAGTGTGGGCCTGTCATTCTGTCCTGCTCACCTCTTTTGACCCAAGCTACGTCTTTGACCACATCCGTGTGTCCGGCTACAGTCATCACCGCCTTGCCCTCCATAGACCAGATCCTGGCTGTCTTGTCGTATGACCCTGTTAGGATCCTGCACAAAAACACAGGGTAGACTGAATTACATTTCAAATTCATGATGCAACTAATACTTCATCACTATCGTATGCTTCATGCACACAGACATTGGTATTAAAAACTGCAACTAGACAAAATATAAACCACATAACAACACCAAAGTGGTAAAATGTTTCCCATGGTGTTATCTTACCATTCAGCGTCTGCGTCTACAGAACTAATCCAGTCATCGTGCATCATACACTCCTCAGGCTCTGGAGCTGTGATTCGCACCACATATTCTATCTCCACCACTTCTTCCTAAAACACAGACACATCAGATCTTAGTCTTTCACATATCTCTCTATCCACACGCACTGAGTGTCATCGGTGTTTAAATACAGCACATATCGTACCGTCGATATGCCTTCTGTCTCCATGTGAGTGGACAGCGGCATTCGCAGGAACTGACCCCTGACCAGGAAGTCGAAATCCACTTTGCCGTGAGATGCTGTGGAAGAAAGTGTGATCTTAAATCCATGAAACTGGGATTGACTGAATCATTTGATGTGATTTTAACTCAGCAGATGTGCAAAAACATATTAGAGAAAAGTATATTTTACCATTTTTAGCCTCCAGCAGCTTGTTGATGAGATTGCTGAGGTCCTGCCCTTCAGAGCCAGCAGGGATGGAGAATGGGACATCATCTATAACATATCTACAGTTTGGAAACTTCCATTAGTACTCGCTGAACCACTAACATGCTTATTTCATGGACTCATTTGACAAATAAGTTGCTATATATCAGAAATCAAATATGAAGAAAGCAGTTTAGCTAGCTAAAGCAACAAGCTAAAAACATTAGCGGCTAATTGCTGGATGCAGACAGTAATTAAGAGGCTAAGCCAACATACACATACAACAGTAGATAAGTACACAGCAAAGACATAACTTTGTGTCGTAACAATGTCTGTTTACTTAAGGTTAACGTTACAGCTAGTTAGCCAACCCGCTAGCCATTCCTGCCCTTTTATGTTCAGTCAAAAGTATTCAGAGCTCACCTTTTGTCCTCTGTGATGAACCTCGCCTGTAACTGCGACATTTTTCTTAGTTCTGCGTTCCTGTTCTTCTAAGATACCACTAGCTATAAGAATCTGTGCCGTTGATAACTAGTTACTCTGGTACTTCATAACACATCTGACTCTCGTGTAGCTGCACCATGTGGTAAGAAGCAAGGACAACAAGTTGAGCACAGATCAATCCAATCGTTGTTAGAGCTCCCGATCGGCGCTCATCTAGTAATGCCTGGCCAAATTATTAAAGGAAAGCGAAGTGTCGGAATAGAAGCCTATTACCTTTACCTTTGTCGTATAAATATCAATGTTATACTCCGTCCTAATGTTGCTGTAACATTTATTCATTGATTTAAATTAAAAAAGCAACAAAACAAAGTGTTTTCAGGTGTTCAGTCATTTTGCCGGACAAAAGTGCGAACGAAACTTTGACCCCGAATAAATGAAACGTTTCATCTAGTTTGAACTAGACTGTGTAACACTTGCTGAATAATTACAACAGCATATTGAATAACTTGTTTTGCGGCATGCTAATGGTAGCACTAAAGAATAAAGACAGCACGTGGAATACAGTATTAACAGGTTTCTATTGAGTCAGCTAACATTAGCCACCGTGCCCGCTACCCATCATGCAACATCAAACGGTAAACTGTGGTACAACAGCAGACGATACAGTAATATGCTCCTTGCTGCTGGTCATATCTGACCCAGTAATTCTGACAGTAGCTCCTGAGCTCAAGTGTTTTTACTAGTTGTAAGTTTTAGATGTAAACTGTGTTCAGACTGCACACAGCAATAAATCCTCCTTCTTGGAGGTGATTCCATTCACTGCTTGTTCAAAATGTCTTGATTCAGCTTACTATTTGTGGCGCAGTTGAAATGTATTACAATATACCAACAGGTAATTATCTTGTCCACCTCACTGAATTTAATACAGCTCCGTAAAACAATGAACCTTAAGTGATCAGTTCAACAGCAAAGCAACCTGCAGATTATATGAAAACTAAGCCTACAAATAAGACAGTTTTCACATATTTGATAAAAATGACAATAGATATAAACAATTAGAGAAAAAAAAAATTTATTTGACCAGGGCAGATGTTCACATTCTTCGACAATGTGCACTGAATATCATACAAGTCTGATACAGATGTGTTCACAAATAAAAACAGGTCAAATCAGGATAGATGACAAATGCATTAAACAAATACTGCAGATTTGTGGTTGCCCTTAACAGACATAAATGGATTATTCAAAACTAAAATCACTAAAGTAAAACTGAAAATATATACATTCTCCACTCTTCAGTCATCATCTTCCTCTTCTTTTACCTTCTTTTTCTTCTTCTTTTTCTTCTTTTCTGTTGACTGGAGAAAAAAAAATTTAAGTTTTGCAAAACCTGTCAAATGAGTTATGAATCATCTAAGCACCTGAGTCTAAGTCTTACCTCTGTTACTTCTACCTCCTCTTCCTCTTCTTTTGGTTCCTCAGGTTCAGCCTCTGCTTTCTTGTCCTTCTTTTTCTTCTTCTTTTTCTTGGGAGCTTCCTCCGCAGCTGTTTCAGCTTCTTCTTCTTCTTTTAAGAATATGGAGACAAAACACCTTGAGTGTTATGAAGCCCAGTACAGATATTAAGACAAATTATGTTCACTCCAGATTCACCCACCTTGTTCTACTGTCTCCTGTTTGGGCTTTTTGGATTTGACCACTGGCGTTACAGGCTCTTCAACGTCTTCCTCTACCTCTTCAAACTTCCTCTTCTTTGAGGTGGAGGGAATAGTGGAATCGCCAGATGGATCATAAATTCTCACTTCACTGAGGAAAAGAAGTAGGTATTTAAGACCTCTGATATTTACATGTGAAAATATACATTTAGAAATGAGCCATTAGCGACTAATCACCTCTTATGCTGGTATTTGTCTGCCTTGGCTGTTGCTTTGCCTGTTCCACTGATTCTTCGGATCTAAAAGTGGGAAAGGACAACATGAGATGGCCAATAAAAGCAAGCAGACCTATATTACCAGAACAATACAAGCTAGCAGACTCAGTGTTATCCCATCAGCTACAAAGCAAAATATCTTGCTAAGTTAGCAAGCAAGTGATCTCTGAATCCTGAGTATAAAATGTCAGAAGTGGCTTATCAATGGTATGAAAGTAAAGACTGTAGCACTGCATTATCTGTTTCCAAAACACCAGGGGTATCTTCAATAAGTTACCCAACCCTAAAATAGTAAATATCTTTGTTGTAATTGTACTTACGCCCTTCTCCTCCAGCTGACGCAGCCTGGCCTCAAGCTTGGCACGGTTCTCTGCTCCCATTTCGGCATTTGTGTCCTCTCCCAGAGCATCATAGCGAATAGCCAGAGCTGCTTTAGCTGCCAGCATCCTGGAGATCTGGACAAAAAGCAAGTGCCTGTTATTTTCTAAACTCCAGACTGCTAGTCGTTACTTAGGGCTGGAACATGCAGCCAGCTTTAGTCCAGTTCCTTGCCCTATAGAACTCACCTTGCCCTTGTTTTTGGCAGTTGTCTGACCGACCAGTGAAGCATGGTAGATGAGACCATACTTGGGTGTGTCTTTGCGGGTCTTCAGAGCTCTGAACAGAGCCTTCTCTGCTCCCAGAATCTGCACTGTGGAGGCTGGATGCTTTGCCAGATTCAGCAGAGACCCTAAGTAAGAAACAATAGGAAAGCCATGTAAATCATGTTCCCATCATCACCTGACCCCTGAGTGTTCTGAAGCAAGCTCAGATGAGGTAGTGACTTAAAACCATCAATGATTTTCAGAAAATTGACAGAAAGTCATCATCATCATTGCCTGGCTGCATTTTACACAGTGACTTGTTCATGACGTACCAGCGTGTGAGATGAGCCGAGCTCCAACCAGCTCTCCCACCATTACTGTCAGGTTGGGGGCGATTGCCATCATTCGGTTCTTCAGGTAGTCGTAGAGCTGACTGCGGTATTCTGTGATCTCAATGACCTGTGGAAAACAAGGATTTATTTCATAGCTGCCAGCAGGTAAACAAACAGAAAATAGCTCAGAGCGTTAGAGGCTGTTGCTGTAGAGCAAGAATCACAGAATTGTGACTGTTCAGATGAGGTAGTGACTAAAAACCCACATTGATTGTTTCAGGAAAAGACAACTGTCGTCATCATCACCACTGTCACTTGAGATCTTCTAACAGAAAGTGCATACCAGCCTTAATGTAAAGATGTATACCTGATCACACAGGTGCCTGATGTTGCCGATGTCCTGCTCCGACACTTCTGTTCCCATGGAGATCTCAGCAGCTAGCTTCACCTCGGCCTCGATCTCCTCAGGGAGGATGTCAGAGAGATCTGTGCCTGCCACGTTTGTGCGATCACCTGAAAACATGCATAAAGACTTTTAGCCAATCAGGAGATTGTACTGCTGAGATTGTACATTTAAAGGGGAACTGCGCCTATTTAACAAAGTTAAAACACACAATGTGTAACATAAGAAACGTAGGATCCATCATTTTTGGAACTACTGGAACTATTTTCAGTTCCACTTTTAAAATACAAAATGAAAATGTTTTATGTTTTTACCAATTTTGCGAACACTTTTGCAGTAAGCCAGGTTGTCTGTGATAACTTTTCCAAGCTCAGGGAAGTGCCATCCATACCACTCTCTGCAGCGCATTATGTAGTTGTTGAGCTCTTTATCCAGGTCATCCAGAAGAGCTAAAGGCAAAAAGAGAATAAACAGACATGTTTATACACAACAGCAGACCTTTATCACAGTTTTAGCACATTTTCAAAGCAAGAATGCCTTTAGTTTCTCCAGTAAAAATATTCATTGGATTTTTCAGTCTAATAGAATAGTTAACTGAATACATTTTGTGATGTATCCTGGAGAAAACAAGCAAACATGTGACAGACACTGAAAACATCATTAGTTGTAAACAAGAAAACAACAACAAAAACTTACAAATGGCCTGCACAATCATAGTGTCCACTTTGTCTGGACTGAACTTCAGCTTGTAGCGGGATAAGCTAAAAACAGAAGAAAAACCACATTAGTGAATTACTTCACACACAGCAATCTCCTATATTATTGGAGATTAGTATGGTTGCCTCATTGGTAGTGACGAATGCTGAGAAAAATCTACAGGGAAGTTTCAGACAGCAAGTGTAATCATAGCACCAGTAGTGTTCAAATAATAAACTAAATCTGTGCGCTACCAACCTGTGAGCCAACCCCAGAGACATGGCACTGATCTCCCTTGGAGGAAGTCCAGTGATCAGACTCTCCATCTGGCTCCTGATGCATCTCATCAGTTCAGCCACGGCAGGGCTGTGGACGCAGCTCAGGTCCATCTTTTCCTGAAGACCAGGGTCCATTAGAAACACAACTCTTGCAAATAACACTTACTAAATAGTAATTATGTACATCTGTGTTAACATACTTTTATAACTCCTCCAAGTTTTGCATCGCTGATTGCCAGCTGCTCATGAGCATCCTTAGCGACCACCTTCTTCAGAACTTTCTTCAAACTCTTGCCAATTTTTCCTTCAGTAAGGGCAGTGGCAGCTGAGAGGTAGAAGTTAAAAACACTGCGTCACATAAACAGCAACACCTACATAAACTAATGTACAAAACCAGAGATGTAATTGTCAAGAACATAATTTTACTTTTTTATTTTTTAAATCTTGTTCGTTCGTCTTTAATGAAACACTGTGGTCTCAGTGGTAGTGACGAATACTGTGTAACAGCTCATGGTTTAATCATACAGTAACAGAAATACATCACAGACCACAGATCTCAGGTGTACATTAGCAAACAGACATGTCATCACCTGCTAAGGCTTCTGTTGTGTCCTGAAACTTCTCAAAGTGCTTCAGTTTCACGCTGCAGGGACAAATAAAAATAAAATGAGGTCACACTACCAACAACAACCAGAAAAATCTAGTAATAACAACTCACTGGTTGTTTCTATAAAGTTGTAGCTGTTCTGAGTGTTTGGATGCTACATGAACACTTACATTTTGTTCGCCTTTTCTGGAGTTTCGAAATCCTTATAAAGGCTGTCGACCTGCTGCAGCTTGGATTCATCAAGGACCTAAAATGTATTTAGTTGTTACTCATTGTGAAGGTAAACTCTGATGGCATACACAAGTAAAGCCAACACTTGTACGAATGTAACATTAGAAAAAGTACTAATCATGTATTTAGTTGTAGTTAATGACACTGTGTTTTATAAGTTGCATTTAACAGCCTAGTAATTTAATAAATCTCCACTGTGTGTGTAGATACAGTAATTTAAAAATAACATTGCTGTGAGTGGTTTGGGTTAACGTTCCCCTCAGTGTGCACACGTGGTTACAGGGCCTTCACGCTGCTAACTTAATGTTAGCATGAGTATTAGCAAAGACACTCGTGCAAGCAAACCAACTTAAGTAGGCAAATTCATGTATTTGTATTTATTTTAAGACACTGCTTTCTCATTTTGCTAGCTACAAGTACTGTCAGATACAAGCGAATAAGCATGAACTGTGGCTGTGTAGCAGGGAGGCTAAGGCAAGCTAGCTCCAGCAACTGCAGAGGGGGGAAAATACTTTTTAAACCGACAGGAAACAAAAACTGAATACATACTTTGAAGATAGCATATCCAGCGGCGGTCTCAAATAACACGAGCATTTTGGCAGCAGCTCAGTTACTGTTGTAAAGTTTAAGTGCTCTCTATGTAGAGAGCCTTCACGTTTTCCTCAACGCCACCACGCTTCTGCTCGTACTCTGTCTGAGACACACGCGGTGATAGAGCGCAAGGGACTTGCTGGGTTGCCAGGTTCGGCCACCTCATATCACACTTTATCATTTAGGGATTTATGGTTGTGGCGATATTTCAGCAAAAAGACACTCCATACTTGTTGTTTTCTGCAAATGCAAAACACAATTTCAGTATGTTAATGTAATATAGAGCACTGCGATTATATATTTACCTTATTACAAACATTAAAATGAGTTGGAGCAAGAGGAAGAAAGTGTCACCTAGATTATGGCACTTTATATAAAAAAGTGTTTCTGTTTTTCAAAACACATCACGAGTCCTGCTACCCTTTCCATGTTTTATTTACATTTATATCTACTTGTGAAACATTTTAATTACACGTGTTTAACTCCCAACCTGGCAGCCCAATTGGAGCTACATTAAAGCTCGCGAGAGGTTGTAGCAAACAACCCGGCTTTTTTTTTAAGACGATGTTTAGTAAAATCGGAGACTAGATCAAATAAAAATCATTTTATGTATAATTTCCACAATTTCCCACAAAATATAATTCACAACTATATTGTCAATCAATTTTGGTTGTATTATACAGCTGTAGACGTGTTTACGTTCTTCCTGCTCTCGCGGAAGTGACGAGAGTGTATAAGGCAGAGCAAAACAAGCACATGTGAGAGCTGTATGTAGAGGAACACAGATGTGCTTTAATGAAATTTAGCTCTCGCTTCGACGGTGGCGACGTGAGTCTTACGGCGGGCAGTATGGCTGAACAGAGACACTATCCTCCACCGGACTTCGGCTGTCCTCCTTCGAGCTCCATCCAGCCTTTCCAGCAGCAGCCGCGCTCCAGCAACTTCCACCCCAGCATGTGGAACTGGTGCGAGACGTCCACCGAGTCCAGCTGGGGCCACAGCGGCCAGGCGAGCTGGCATCGCGGGGCAGGGACAGGGACAGGGTTCGGTTACTCATCGGGTCGTGGAAACTGTGGACCTAAACGTCCATACGGTGAGTATGTAAGAAAGATAATCTGCATCAAACTCACTGTCTGTAGCCTTTCCTCTTAACTTGTCTATTTGCACCATCAGTTCATGAACTTATGCACCTATATCATTTTACATGATTAATTAATGCATAATCACAGCCATCAGGACCATAATACCAATGATTTTTTTTGCAAAGCAAGTTGTGGGAAGAACTGAAGATGGTAAAACTTAATTTAGGCAACAGATAGGATTATAAAAAAGTTAATAGCTGGTAGTTTACAGTCTACAGCCTGACTAGTACTAGCGTAGCACAGGCAAGAGAACTGACTTGGTGTATAAAGATGATATTGATTGGCTTGGAGGTTTTTAATGTACACGTGTTACCTTGTCTCATCCCCAGGTCAAGGCTATGGTCATGATTGGCATCAAGGTGGGAGGCAGAATTACGCATCCCCCAGCAACCATGGGCAAAAGGTTAAATTTTGATCATGCCTTCTGGGGGTTGTCATACAGCTGCACTAAGGACACGCACAGCCATGTTGTGAACTGTTCTGTCTTTAACCCACAGCAGAAAAAGAAGAAAGAACCAGAGTACTCTCATTTTTGTGACACTTGTGACCGGGGTTTCAAAAACCAGGAGAAGTATGATGAACATATGTCTCAACATGTCAAGGTAATTTGAAATATTAGGGTATATTTCACTTAATTCTATGTTGTTTGCGGAAAGTACCCTTCACATCTCTCTGACTCTTTTGCTTAGTGTTCTGTCCCCGACTGCAGTTTTAAGGCTCATGAAAAAATAGTCAACATCCACTGGAAAAATGTAAGTGAAGCATCATAGAACAGCTGATGTATCTCAGTGTAAGGCTGTCTGTATTTTTATTTGCTAATATCCATGTTTTATGTGTTGACTATAGAACCATGCACCTGGAGCTAAAAGGATCAAGCTGGACACAGCAGAGGAGATCACAAAATGGAGGGAAGAGAGGCGGAAGTCAGTATTCAGAAATAAATTTAAGGAAACTTCTGCAGCCAATTTAAATAATCTCTGAACTACTACTGAAACTATAATATTATACAGATTCATAACTGGTGCTGTAATTTGTATTTCTAGAAACTATCCAACACTCCAGAACATCGAAAAGAAGAAGATGATGATGGCGGTGCGGGAAGAAACGGGAGGCGTTCTAGAGACGGCTCAGTTTGGGTAAATGCACAAATTGGTGTAATTATTTTGCACTGCATGTTTATTTTTAATTCGGACTAGAAACAAGATTATTTGCACGCATTTGTTTTGACTTTAGGCATGAACTAATCTTGTCTAAATCGAAACAATAATATCTTATTTATAGACGAATGAGAGGCAGAGGTAGAGGTCGCGGACGAGGAAGGGGTCGTGGTCGTGGCTGGAGCAAAAGAGGGATCCAGGAGCGACACCCACAAGGCCCTTACCATCTTGACAGCAGCAGTGAGAGACCACCACCCCTCACCCAGCCCTGCAGGGACAGGGATCCACTGGGAGCACTGATTACCGGTGACCAAGGTGACTGCGGTGTAGTGGGATTACAAAAGGAATTCAGGATTTTTAGATATCCTGATTTGTCCAATATCAAATAAAACTCTTGCTTAATGTTTTCTGTACATGCTTCCAGAATCTGATGGTGACGATACAGCTGCTGAATCCAGGCCTGGTGTCATGGTTGTGGCCCCTAAACAGATGAGCTCAGCCCTGGGCTCCTTGGTGGCAAACTATGGCTCCATAAGTGAAAGTGAAAGTGATGAAGAGCCCGAGAGTGAGTATTTATCTGCCATACACCACTGCACGAATCATCATATGTGAGTGGGACACTGTAGTGGGACCCTGTGGAACAGTTTGTTTTAATGTGCCTTATGCCTAGAAAAGTACTCTAATGATTTATTTGAGTGAAACTGCTAATACACCAGTTTAAAAAGAATCATTTATAGGCAGAAATCCTGCATTCAAAATGATACTCAAGTAAAAGTACAGAATAAAGCATGGGATGATTAATGTGGTCTACTAACTTGTCCTCATTTTGCTTTATATGTAAAATCTTGAGCATTGTGGTGCAATAGTGGTAAGTGCGTCACAACTTCTTATTCACTACTTCCAATCGTCCTATAATTCCTTTCCCCTGTGTTACAGGCACCCCGATTCAGAAAGCCAAAGACCTGTTGCAAGAAAACCAGGTTCTCCTAAATGCAGTACCAGCAAGTTCCCAGGACAGAGGGCTCTCTAAAGGCATGACAGCCTCTTTACGGGGAGCAGAAATGAATAAAGCCCCTGAGCCTAACTCTGCTGTTTATTCACCAAACGGTAACAGAGGAAGAGGGGGGAGAGAGGGCAGAAGAGGAAAAGGTGGTAGATGCCTAGCTACACCACAGAAACGCCGTCCCACTCTACTTGAGATGGTAAATAGATATCTGACATTATACAAGCGTATTTGACATATTTGTACATTATTAAATGACATATTTTTATAATCTAGATCATTATTTTACTTAGCCTTCACGAGCTTCTCTGTTTTCTTTCACTGCGTTTAGTTACTAGCTCCAGATATCCGCCACGAGAGAAATGTCCTCCTGCAGTGCGTGCGCTATGTTGTCCGCAACAACTTCTTTGGCCTGGAGAGCAGAGCTCGGATTCAGGAGGTTACAGCCAGCAGAAAGCCAGCAGAGGAGGAAGTCGGGGCCCCATCCCAGTCTGCGTCAGCTGCTGGAAAGAGAAGTTCAGCACAAAGTGGCACAGAAGTTCCACAAATCCACAAGAAGCAAGATGTAGAACAAAGTAAAGCTGATGTAGTTGACCAGCACCTGCCACAGAAGCACAAGGGTTTACTGACTGACCGGGAACAATCCAACGATCCTACTGTGGACTCTGCAGCCAGTTCTGAGCAGGTTGCAGAGGCTTCCATCCAAAATGCTGAAGACACGACCCCTACAGACTGCCACAGCCCCGACCTGATGGTTGCAGAGAAAATCACACCTGTATGTAATGTGTATGATGATGAAATATGGGAGAGTCCAGCTGGTATATTGGGGAATCCTGACAAATAGAGATATATTTCAAATGTTATGTTAATATACTTATCTTAAAGTTTTTTTGTTTGTTTTTTTGTAAAAGCAACCATTTTATGTCTGATTTAGTATTAAGTTGTATTTTTGTAACATGGTGAAGAACAATCTCTTCTTGGATAATAAATCTCATCAGTTTAGTTGATTATCACACATTTGTACATATTATGTGTTTAAACTGCATATGTTCTGTTTATCCTTTTGTTGAAAGAGAAACTGAAATTATATATTTACACCTTTTTGTTAATTTGAATTTGTAATAACACAAACTACGTGTAAAGGCAACATGAAACATTCATTAATAGGTCATAATCTATAGTGTAGTAAATGATGCTGTTCCACCATTTTGCTTTTTCCCCTATTGGAAAAACTACAGCAAAAACGCTGAAAAAGACGCGGAAGTAAGCACAGACACATAATCACTTTAAATAATAAAGAAATTAGAAACTTAATATATTCCTTGTTAAACAAGAAACTATAAGGTATTGTGCATTTTCAGCAGCTGCTGCGCCCACCTGGACTGCCCAAGTCTGTAAAACGAGCGCAACTGCAAGAGTCGTCGCCTAGAAACCACCTGAGCTCTTAACCTCTGTTTAGTCTCTAACGTCTGGGTAGCAACAGGCAAGTCCACTATCGGTATGCGACAGGCTAAGTCAACAAAAGTGCGCAAAATACCACTTGACGTGCACGTTAAATCCCTGTAAGTAAATGGTAATTAGGAAGTGACAGCATGGCTGGGAGTTGTGTTCGTGTCGACCCTCCGTTTGTCGAGTTCAACGATGTGAAAATCGGGCAGGTTTACAAGACAACAGTCACGGCGACAAATATCGGGAAAACTTTGAAAAAAATAATAATTGAAAAGCCTGCGTTAAAGGTAAGGTACACCGTAAAGTGTTTTTAAGAGCTGGTATGTTATGAAGTTAAATAAAAATGTAAAGTTAACAGTAATATTAACATAATTTAAAATAGTCTAATTATTTATTAGCCAATTAACTAATGCTAAGTGCAATCAAGCTAACTAGGAAAGTACTGCTAGTGTTAGCTTTAATTCCCCAAATTACTGACATTTTGATTTAGCTAACGTTAATGATAACTTACCAGTAAAATCAACCGTATCCATACCTATAATAAATTTAGTTGAATAGTACTCACTTTAATTCTATAGGCTCTATCTATTAGGCTTATATATAGGCTTATCTATAAAAAGTTGCCTCGTCATAATTGTGCCACGAGTAGTGAACGGCAGTTAGCGTAAGCTATCAAAAAAAGTTAGCATTAGCTGTCATCTGGCTAGTAAGAAGCATGTCTGTGTTCGTATCCACCTGTTAAAACGTATAGTCAAAATGTTAGCAATTTTATGAAATTGTTCTCTTGTGCAATTTACTTTTACTTTATTATTGTTATTTGTCGCGCAGTGCTTCAAGTTCACAGCAGCTAGCTTAACAAAGGTGGTGGCTCCTGGTCTGTCCATTAGCGGCTTGCTAGAGTTCACGCCAAAAGAAGAGGAAGAGGTCAAAGACTGTCTTTTAATTCACGTAGATGATGTGGAGACCATTAAAATATCATTGCTGAGGTAAGTAGACTAGGTACACTGTCAGATTGGCAGTTCATTGGTACACCAAACTCTAGCTTATTAAGTGTAATACAGCCATCCTGAAAATGTTCGGCTTTATAAACCTGGTTTAGAGAGGTACTGATTTGGTTGTGTAATTTTGGAAGCTGCAGTCACTGATTAGGGATGTCTCCATATTTTTTTTTTCCTGACTGACCACAAGTATGAAGTTACTAGTAATGTCAGTACTTTATTTTTATTGCAGCATTTTTATTTAAAAAATTGCAATTGCCGGAAAAGTGCAATAACTCCACACACATTAATGAGATGTTGTTAACTCTCTGACTGTGATAAAATAAAATGCACAACAGGAGACTATCACTCACATGCAAAAATTAACATAAAATTCAACAGGTGAACAAGAATGGCACTGCCACCCGATTTCAATTAATAAATGTTTTCCACTATTTTGCACATGAAGCAAAACTTCTCTGCACCAGCAGACCTCGTGAACAGAGTAATATGTGAACAAAATGTCCAACATCTAGAGCAAGACAGTACGGTAAGGCGGTGGCAGAATCTGTTAGTTTCAACAGCCAATACAATATACTGAGTAAGAGCTTCTGTCATTTTAACATCCTGCGGGTTGTCTCTGAACATTTAATCTCGTTTCTCTAGTCTTTGATGCAGTGTTTGCTGCTTGCGATAGCAAACTTGTTGTACTGTGTGTTATGCAAACATTTATCTGGAAATATCTCCACCCAGCTGACATTTCTATGCCTTCACCTACTTGCTCACCCAACACGAGATTAATGTTCTGCGGTAAAGTGGTATTGTGTGCGGTCTCAGAGAAGTTTTACAAGTACGAGTACGAGTTCATGAGGGCAGTATCAGTTCTGATACCCAATACTGGTGTCGGTATCAGGACATCCCTACCTATGATGCTGACTAGTAGTAGATGTAATATTAATGTGATAAGATGTCCACTCTATTATATTAGTGGTGCATTATATCAAAACATCAATTTTATGATACCATTCAGCAAAGGCAAACAACATTCTCCTCTTGGTCATTCAGAATGACCAGCCAGCTGAGTATGTGAAAGCTCATGTTTTTTGTTTCCCCATACATTTTACATGCTAACTCAGTTTCACTGTGTTCACCACTATAGCTTTCCCGGGGCTTGCTCACTCCATGTGGACTCTGTAATAGACTTCGGTTGTATTGCTGCCAACAGTCAGGTGGTTAGCAAATATCATCCCATAATCAATCAGGGTGCAATACCAGGTAAGTCAAGAAATTGTTTCTTGTCCTGTCCGTATGCTGCTAATGTTCAAAATACAGACTTGGTTATGTATTAAATTGACATATACGGAATAGGACACATGAATAGGGAACACTAGAGCCCACTGTATATAGATGGTACAAAATATACAATAGATTGGAAATCTGAAACATGCACATCCCCAGGTTTTCTATGCTAGTGTTTACAGTGTGTATGGAAATAATTCAAATATAGTTTGGAGTTACATCAGAGGCTCTTACAGTAACAACAAAGGCAAAGATACAGGCCATATTTGTAATGCTGTAATAGAAGCTGCTGATCTGAAGTACATTGCAGATGACTTATTACTATCCCTTTCCTCATTCAAAACATTGATACAGATAATAATTTACATTTAACTCAACAGTATATTCTCTCCTTGACATATGAAGAGATCAATGTCTGACATAGTTGATGGCAAAGTAATTTTACACTTTTAAGACTACATTACATTTTAAGACCTATATAGTAAAAGGATATTTTACTCTTCCTTGGCATTAGGTGGGGAAATTGGCAAGGAAACAAACAAATACATACATTACAAATAAACACATTACATACAAATCAAAATCTCAAAATATTAATGTTGTGAGATTTATTTATAGTAATTACCTTGCCACTGATGAAGTCCTCTGTCTAAACCTGTGTGTCTATGCTGGTATGCACATGTGCATTGTAGGTATGTTCCAAGTGCATTACAGCGGAGACCCCTCAGTCAGGCTATCACCCTGCAGTGGAGTCGTTGCAGCTGGCACCACCCAGTGGCTCAAAGTTGAACTACGCACAGATGGACCCAAGCACGTTGAGCAGAAGGCTCTGTAAGATGTTATGTGTTGGACAAAGCCCTGTAATCTGATTTAAACAGTTTGAACAGAAACAAAATATTATGCCTCCTGTTTTCTACAAAATATAATTTTAAAGATTTTTATTGAAACATGACAAATTCTACATAAACATAAATATAACCATTTGAGTAATAGTTGTACTCTCTTTTCCAGGATCAAACTCCAGAATCGCTCAGCTGTAGCTCTTAGTATCAGGGCTGAGGTAGTGGACCAGCACCTTGAGATCTTTGACATGCAGGTAATTCAGTGGTCTAATTAGAACTCACTTAGGACACTGGATGTATGTAATA
>OMLM01003597.1:3896-13907 GCA_900302695.1 Helostoma temminkii
GCACCGACAGTGTCAGACTAAACTTAATAGAACTTAAACGCAAATCTAAAACTTAAATAGAAAAGCCTGCACATTCCATTTTATCAATGAAATGGTACACTGGATGCCCAGACTTGAAACATCCAGATGATGACTAATAAAATATAGAGGGGAATTTTGTATATTTAGTTTAGAAATTTAAATAAAAGATAAAGTTACATAAACCACAGATTCTGGTGTATATACATATCACCTGCATCATAAATGAAAAAGTATAACACAAATCTGTAGACCAAGTAAGACCACTAGTAAATTGCACCAATCTAAAATAAAGCGTTTAAACCTCTCACTGTTGTCAATGAACTCTTTTTATGCTCATTAGATTAAGTAGAGCAAATCAACAACTTATATGTATTTCTTGCCAACTTACCAACATTTAAGAAAAAAAAAAAAAAACAGCTGAGCACATATCTGAACATGGTGTCAAATCAAAGCTTTAAATTGCATCAGACCATTTAGTTTGTGTTGAACTGCTGAATATGCTACTCTCGGCACAACAGTTAAACTGATATTACCATAGTTGTGAAGATTCCTTTAAGAGATTAGTCCTGGAGGAGATGAGAACAGAAAGGCAGGAAAAAGGATTAGGTCATTTTTAATTCTATCAGGCATCATTAGCAATGTAAACACTGCAAAAGTGAGGCCAGACTGTGGTGTCAGAAGTACCAGAATACTCCTTCAGCGCAGTTATAAAAAAAGCTACTTGTCACTAAAGGATGACGTTTTTAGAAAAGTGAATCCTGCTGTGCCATACTTTAAACATCACATTTTGATATAAAAAAATATTTTTTAAAAACACAACTATTTATTTCTACATGCATCATAATCATCGCTGTAGAAAATCATAGGCAATTTCACCATTGTCAATTTCTTGTTATTGTATATCAGAACTATCTAGAGTGATCCTCCCTGACAATGCAGACATACCTATTGTATATCACTTTCCAGCAGTGAAGATTGTGATTTGGCTACATTTTTCCTAAAACTGTTTTGCGGTATAACAATTCAATACTCACTTCCCCACAGCAGCTGTTGTCTCTTCACTGAGTATCAATTGAACTGCTGGGTAGAGGACTCTGTAGTCTGCTGTTTTCTTTCTCTGTCAACACCTGGCTTCCCAACACCTTCCTCTGTTTTATAAACAAAACATCATTATTCAGGGGCAAAATACTATTTTATTACAAGTTATGACAGTATTGAACATACCCTGTAGACATTTCATTGTCCACAAACATTTTTAAAAATGTGTTTCATCAATATCACGCTCACAAAAACTGTTCACTAGTAGATTGGCTTAGGATTGTCAGCATACAAAACGCCTTCTCGAAAATTAGAACAAAGTCCTGCAAAGGGTAGAAGCGGAGCGTTTTATACACCAGAAAACAGCAAACAAACCTTAATCATTCCACCCAAAGAGCGTGAACGCCAATGTTTTCTGTTGAATGGTGTCCTTGCGTCAGCTGAAGGTGTCAGCAAAGGCTGCTTTTCCATCTACACACAAAGACACAGAACCTTTAGAGGCTGGACAGCGGCTAGCTTATTTGCATGTTACTTCTCTTCATAAGAGGCATGTTGAACTACATTACCTGTCTGATGAGCTTCTTCTTTTTGGCCGACTCAGGCATATTATTCACCTGCTGGAATAGCTCTCTGAGGGCTGTTTCAGTATAACTCTGAGTCTCTGTTGACTTGATGGTGCTGGATTTCATGGAGGGAGAAGGGAAGGCAGCCATTACTGCACCCATGGGCTCATCTTCAGTCACATTTTTTGTACCAGAACAAAGTGTCAAGTCATCCTAGAAAGGTTGGACATAATTACGTTAAGAAAAAAAAAAAGAGAAAGAAAATAAGAAGCCACAAGACTTGTATAGCTGCACAAATCTCTGAATACAGACACGGTATACAAGATTTTATCCAAGGTTTTTATCTCAATGTCCTTTAAATATGATTCTATTAGTTAAGTGTTTGGTAGCGGATACCGGCCACTACAGATTCTGTGTTTAGTCACAACCTTTATTAAATTAACAAATGTTACACAAATAAAAAGAGAATTGAGAAATTGAGAAATGAGATTTATAGATAAATATAATGCAGTGCTAGCGCTTTCCTTTTTGTTGAGATAAAAGAGAAGTTAGAAATAGGACAAAAAATACAAAACACTTACCTTTGATTGAAGAGTTTTTGATCCTGTGAAGTATAAGTGTGCATATTCTTTGATATACGTTGGTGCCTTCAATGAAAGCAAAAATGTGTATTATATTGTCTGATGAAAGATGATTAGGTAGAATTAATCTAACACTATATGATGTATTAAAGCTGCCAATGTTCCACTTAAAATGATACATTATGTGTGCAACATAGCAGATAACTTGTATATGAATGAAAAAATAAAAGCCTGTCATCAGAATCTAAAGTGTAAGTGATTGCACATTTAGAAAAATGTAGTCCTTACTGATATTTTTACATGTTCTATTCTATTCCTTTGCATTTCTTATAACATTGGCAACAATGACACTACTTGTCATGAAAGAATCAATAAAAGAGAAAGACAGAGGAAATAGCAGTACTACTCAGATGTAAGGCATTGTATGTGTTTTTTCCACATAATATTTAAATAAAAGATCTGCCATAGTCTGATTTTGACATGAAAGTAAAAGTTTTGTGAGCAATACATAATAGACTATACAAAACAAAGTCAGATAAAACAAACACAAACCATACTTCATGTTGCTTCAACAATGAAGAAACGTGTAGAATTTAGTGATTTGGATATGCACAGAAGTAGGTCAAACTATAATTACAAAGAGGTCATTTCCACTGAAATGGGCTTTAAAATGATTACCTTGAACAACTTTTGTGAGTGCCTTATGAGGAATGCTATTCCACTATTTAGTTTCTCAATGTTTCCCTGCAGATCACTTGGCATCACCTGCAATATAAAAATACAGAAAATTAGGTTAATCAAATTGAGGGAAACCGCTAAAGTCATGGTTTACTTCATTGCATACATACAGGGGCTGTATTGTACATGGAAGGCAAAACAAAATGAAACGTAGGTCCTTACATTTTTGGGCCAAATGATGTGTGGAGCAAACATTGTGGCTAGGTTAATTGCTGACATCTTGTTGATGTGTTGATTGCGGGCAGTGTGGTACAGCAAATCCAACAGCAGCTTCAACAGGCTGCGATTGGCTGCAGGGAGCAGCATGAAAAGCAGCTGATATGCCTCAATCTGACGTTCCTTGTCAGGCGCAGTTGTCTTATCCCCCTTATCATCAAAGAGAGTCAGTTCTGAAAACAGCAAATAAGAGAAATATTACCCAAGGAGCATTATGTTCTTGACTTTACATTGATGTGAATCTAAATTTTATCTTGAGAAATGACAAAAATCAATTTGTGAATAAACACCTCCAATCTTCAAGTGAGCATGATAGTGTCTATGTGTGAGCAGAGGTTCTGGCAGCTCTCCAAGGTAGGTTTTAAGCAATGTGGCCGCATCATTGGGGTGGAAGTCGCCTGTCTCTAGATCTATCTCTGCCCCTGTGTTCAGCATCTCCCTCAGGGCTGCCTGTCGTAGACTGTGGCCTGGCACACGGAACAAACCTTCCACATGAAGGTCTGAAAGGTGAAAAAAAAAAAAGATCGGGAGAGACAGACGATGAGAAGGGAAAAAAGGTGTGTATAAGTGGGTGAGTGAAGGAAACACAGGTAGACAAAGACACAGAAGTGAAGAAAGACAAAGTGAATGAAATGGAAGGGGGAAGACAGGAGGAGCAAAGTGCTTTCAGATAAATAATTGACTCAAGCATTTGCTCCCAGTGTCCACTTTCAGTGAATGACATCATTGCTTTCTAGATATAGACCATTACCTCATGCTGCAACTAAGTTGGAGAACAAGTAGTAAGAGTTAGAATACAGTTTTCATACTTAACAAATGATACATGCTGATTGAGAATCTGACCCGAAGAGATCTTCAAATCAACTAATTATTAATAGTATTTGTCGGATACAAAAACTGTCATGAATAAGGATTTTTGGCTTGCTTCCGTCTCAAGGCCAGACATGGAAAATGTAGTCATGATAGATGTCCACAACACGGCAGAAGTTATGCAGATATATGAAGTGATACTTACTTTTACTCAGGTATTCAATGAGCTGGTAGATCTGCGCTATTCCTTCCTCTGTCAGTGGTGCACCAAAAACCACTCCTTTATCTGAAAGGTATAAAACAGTAATAGCAATTGCATTACACCAATAATTACATTTATAGATCAATTTTATAATTCCCATCAATCTCACAGACTGCTCATACTATTATTTATAACAAAACTGAGGAAATACAATTACCTTCAATCAAGGTAGGACTGGATGGTGTTTAGATTTTGTTGAGCATTTATGTGGAAAATGAAACTAAACATCACTTTAATTATCAATTAATCTGTCAATAAGACCTGAGACAGCTGGCTACTCAACTAATTTATTACTCTCAACAGACGATTAATCGATAACTATGTGATCAACAATCAACAATAGTTTGATGAAGAGAAGGTTGTGTAACTCCAGTGCTACAAATACATTTGCTAAATTGCTCTCTTCTACACAATACAGATCTTTCCTTGAAAAAGGATCCCTCTTCTATTGCTCTAAAGGATCATTTAGGAGGAGATTTCCTCAGCTACTTTAGACTGTAAAACACTATGATTTATGATTTTCATATTGGGCTATATAAATAAAATTTGATTTCATCTGAATATTTCCCATAATGTTCCCAGGCATCCACTTCTTTCTGCTTCTCCATGCTTTATGACAAAAAAACGGAAACATAAACCAAATATCTTTTTCATGGCTGGCTGGCTAATAATGGCCAGGTTACCTGTAAATCATCTTGTAGTCCTAAAATTGACTATTTATATAATATATCGCCAACTGAGTTCTGTGTAAAATGTGTGACATTTGCATAAAACTATGTTTCAGAGTCTGTAAACACCTAGGCACATTAGAGGCTCCTAACCTTTCCGTTTCAGGAAGTTAAAGGAGCGTAGAAAGCCAGTGGAGGAGGGCAGTCTAGGCTCAGACTCTCCGGTGAGCTGAGCAAACTCATCCCCTGGAAGGTCAATAAGTCGAGTAATATTGCTGAGTACCAAGTCCGTGAAGGCCTGTGGATGCTCATGTCTCAGCCTCTCCACAAAGAAGTCTGGGTTAAAGATGACAGGCGGGCTGGCGTTTGGCTTCTCCTGGCTGATAAACACACTGCACTTTGTTGCCCTTTTAGAAAAATACAAAGCAAGGTCAGATATGGACACAGCTGATGGAATCTGGAATCGCGTAGAGTTGATAAGACGTAGGAACACACGAAGTCGATACGTATCATTAATTGGCAGACATACTTTACGTTATCCTAGCTAAGGTTGAGATTAGTTGTTGCTAGGTTTGCTAACTTACGTCGGCTACCGTTAGCGTTAACTAGGTCCCACAGCAAGTTGTAGTAGTCGGTAGTTCAAAACAAAGATAGTTCTAGCACTCGCCTTCGCAGAAACTTGCAGTTTATTTCACTGATGTGTAACTTGTTAATTTAATTACATAATGTTGGTACCTTCTTTCCAGTTTGTGACTGTTTTGGGAATCCTTTTCAGCCGCCATCTTCGTTTTAAATCTTCCGCTGTTTCATTTTTAGTCCCGCCCACACCGTTGTGATTGGCTGAAATACATGTCACTGTAGGGAGGCGGGGCAGTGTCCTTCATACACCTACCAAGCACAATACCTATTAAAGTCTATGTGTCTAGGCTAGCAACAACAACAGCAACAACAATAACAATAGATATTCACATTTAAATAAAGTATAAAATATTTAGTATTATAGGAAGGACATGGAAAAACAAACAACTTTGAAATCCAGGCAGTGTTATGCAGCCCAGGGGTTCGAGAACACGCTGATGTTATTATTTTGCAGTGTGTGTTCTGTTTGAATCATTCAGTACTTTCTGCCAGACAGCAGCGAAACCAACAGGTGGTGTCCAATGTGTGCAGTCGTGTGGTAGTTCTCATTATCAGACAGTTAGCTGTAAACATTGTCTTAATAATGTAGTTGTGTCCCAGGCGCTCTGTTTTAGTTAACTTTTGCAGATCTACAGCTTGTGCACTGCAAGGTTATGCACTATGTGAGGATTTTCTTGGCAGTGTTATGGTAGAAGCTGCTTGGGTAACCTTGGATTCTAGAGATTAAGATCCCTCAGGTATTCTAAAGAAAATATTTCAAGAAACAATAAACATCTTGTTTTAGTTTCATGGTGACTGAAACACTGGAGGTTCAGAGCACTTTGGTCCTGTTCTTTTAATAAATATCATGATATTTAAGAAGTGTAAATATAATATTTAAATAAAATCAACATATTTATGAACATTACCTCATGTTACAAGTGGTTTAGTATGATCAGATGTAGGCAGCAGCAGAGGTGAAATTGACACCCATTTAAAAAACAGAATGCTAAAGTACCTGGGCGGCAGCTTTTCAAATTGCAACAGTATAGATTAAAGAAGATCGTGCATAAGAATCCCTTGATGAAGTATGAACGTTGTGTGAGACAGACAAAAGGATAAAATTAACACTTTAAATACTGTAACTTTATTATGTTGTTTATTTAGTACAAATGAAATAACAACACAACACAATTTTATTACTGCTATCAGTTTGCAAATAAAAACTATTTGTTTAAATTGTCTTAGGACATCACAAATATTAAATTGGGACTTTGCGAAATTATCTTCTATCCTCTCATCTTCTGTGTGATGTGTAAAACAAGAATATTAACCCAAACTCATCCCACAACTCTTGGAACTGGAAGGGAATGAGTTTTGGATCAGCTCCAACATATACATTCCTAGAAAGTCTGTGGTATTAACTGGTTGTGACAGGAGTATTGCTCATGGGCATACATTTAATCAAGCTCTTCAGTAATTTGGTGTGCAGTGTGAAAGATTGATATATATATGTGTGTGTGTGTGTGTGTGTGTGTGTGGTCAGGACAACCACACACAAACCTTTTCTATTCCACAAAACTGTATATATATCAAGTGCAAAATATAACAAAGTTCCCAATATGAAAAATATATATTTCATAATATAATGAAAGGACAAAATGAAAAATGTGTTCCAAAAAGTTTTTATACACAGAATATCTTCACATCTGTCACAAAAATGTTATCTGTAAAACATTAAATGTACATTTGTAGCTACAGAGAAAAAACAACATAAATGTTATTTGACAGCACAGTACAGATAATTTCATACATTCTGTAGACAGAGTTAACATTTTTACAATATCTGGAAAAAATTACTAACAGTATATGATACCAACTAAATTTGGAATATGTTGATACTATTACAGCAACAGAAGAAAATGAAAGAAAGGAAAGTTTGGAGAAAAACATTTTAGCTTCAGCAGTGCCAAGGCAATAGGTTTATACAGATTCAAAATTCAGACTCCTTGTTATTCAAGCTAATGCTATTTATTGCTATCCCCCCTTTTTGCTGTCTAATGTCTCTCTATAGCATTTACCATCAATATTCTCTCTTGCTGCTGTGCTTGCTTCTTCACTAGAACTTCTCTGACGCAGCCAAGACATGCTGCCATACTTCCAGTAGCACTGAGGCCTGAGCCTACCTAGAGTTCTCCAGCATGCCCTGCGAAATGTGTGGGAGGAAATACAGAACACCAATGGGTCCAAAGCACCGTTGATATACCACAGTGGAAGCGACAAATATGATTTCAGGATTGTATAGACAGAAAGGACAGTGCCAGACCACACATTCACATAGACCTGCATCAGTGACGAAGCAATGTCTGGAAAGTTGGAAACGAAGAAGGCAACTACAACTGCACCTGTAAAACAAAACATACACAAGATGTTGATAAGTCAATTGTATGTAGCCTAAATGACCATAAAATGTTAATGCAGTTCATTTGCACTGAATAGCATTTTTGGTCTACATGCAAGACATAAGCACACACAGCAAAAATTTAGCAGTTAGGATACATCAGCATTCAGCTACTTCCTATATCATCCTTTCCTCCTTGCAGATGTTCACACAGGAAGTAATGTCCAAACTTCCATCATCACCTACTTTATGTCTGGCAGGACCAGACATTTAGACATTCACATTGTCTTCATCAGAGTGAGATAAATCAAAGCATCTGGGGGATTTCCAATGGTTTGACTCACCCATGAGTTTAAGAGCTCTTTTTTCATTTAAAAGAAGCTTTCCATTTCGATGGCACTGGATATCTCGTCGTCCTTTTGGATCTGGACGTGTGAGACCCATGTTTCTCCTTTGATGTCCATTCCTCTTCAGGTAGAGCAGGATGAGCAGATAGAGAGTAAAGATAGACACCAGTGGAACCTGTTGTTGTGAAGAGCCCTGTTAAACACCTGTGGTTGATATAAAATAGTCAAATGCATTCAGCTGAATAGGACTTTTGTTACCAGGAAAAAGAACCCTGCCCTCAGGAGTAAAGCTCCTTTGTACATGTGTGCAGGGTCAGGCTCTGTCATCTCACACATGGTGGAAATATGGAAGGTGTCTTCTCGTGTGGTGGCTGTGTAGTCCAGGATGCAGGCACGTGCTTGGTCATAAACCAGAGCGAAGGGTACCGCTGAGACCAGAGAAATGATCCATACACAAAGAAGGCATGGCAGTCGAAACTTCTGTTTGAAAGAAAGAAGACAAATTTAATCCTGATATTTGTTTATTTTCTATTTTTTTCTTTATTTTTGTCATTTATATCTAAATATATCTCCACATTTCATTGCTTTATTTTATTTTATTTCATGCTTGCTAATTGACAATGCTGTAAATATGCAACTGTTGTCTCTTTGCCAGATGTATAGGATGTATATATGAAGTCACCATATAAGTCACAGTGCAACATAAAATCACAATAAACAAAGCAAACAGCTAACACGCAGCAAACAATTAGCACAGGTAGTTGAAACATAATACAGTAAAGTCACAATACATTTGGTGTTCAAAGTAGCTTATACAGCTTGTATGAAGTATGAACAAAATGTTTTATATTGATTTATGGTCAAATGTACCACAGAGTTATAAATAGTACACAGTCAATGAGTTTCAGTGAGTGTAGAACACTATTGTGTGGAAATAAAACATTTTAATTGTGCTCTGTGCTCAACCTTCAGCCTGGAGACAGACCACATGGTGTGGCAAATGGCTACATAGCGCTCAGTGGTGAATGTCATGATAACCCAGCTTGTGGTGGCACAGTAAACTTGGCGAACCATGAAGTAGACCTTGCACACTGCTTGGCCCAGACGCCATGGGTAGCTTTCCCAGTAATACCGATATAATGTTACTGGGATGGTCAACAGTTGCAGGATATCTGAGAGTTAAACATAAAAGAAGATGGACATGTATCACTGAGCAAATTCACACTGAGGATGTTCTTCAAAGTTTAAGCACAAAACACTGTAGCTGTTGTGTTCTGAAGAGTAGAACTGACAATTTTGAATTAAACTAATTTGTTTGAATTCAACTAATTCATTGTGTCATTATGCATGATCAAAATAACAACTTAAATTGCAAACTTGTCATTGACATTTGAGATACATGTTTACCTGATAAACTTTCCTACATACAGTACTTATGTTGAAATTAAGAAATTATTTTCAGTGTACACCAATGCATGTTGTCTTATTTATAATAAAATGTAATGTAACATCAACATCAAATGTACTTGTTATAGCCTGTTAACCTAAAATCGCTAAATGTGTTTTTTGACATCCATTATTTGACTTTAATAAACCCCAGAAAGCAAGCATAATAAAATTTTTAATTGAATAGCAATTTGCTCATTTGAGCAGTTTGCCAGTTATAGCTGGAAAATTTGGTTAGTGGAGTTTAATGTAATTAAATTATATTTTTTATTATTAAGAATAAAAGCCAGCGTGTTTAATGG
>OMLM01003597.1:16926-57765 GCA_900302695.1 Helostoma temminkii
TGTCTTCTGTATGTCAAAACAAGTGCAGATACAAGGTTCCCCCTCAGTTTGAGGTAATTTCCCTCTTCTTGTACACCTAGTTGTTTTCAAAATGTGCTACACAATTGCATTATTCTAAATTGTGAAACAGCATAAAGATAGCTGGAAAATCTTTACTTGGAAAGAAAGACCATATTAAACTGCAGCCTAAGCGTGAAAAGCACATTGCCACCGTACAACTTGCAAGCTGTTTTATATGGATACACATTTTTAGTGTACTGAATGCAAGTCTCTTATATATGAAATTTCTATTTACGTAAATTATAGAATACAGTTAATAAATTCAAACATCTTATTCATACATCCCCTCTCACTGTTGAGACTTTACAGCTGCTGAGCCACTAAGCTTTTGTTACAATAGATAAATTATTCTAACTGGTGGCACAGCTGGTCCATGACATCTGATAATTAACTGGAATATCATATATATATTGAAATAGAAGAGAAAGATCTGAAGAAATAATAGCAAAGATGATATTGTTGGTCCTACAAGTACACAGAATAATGGGTACGATCTGAAATTTGACAATGACCCTGACAAGTAATTAAATACTGTTATTAAAATCTGTTGATGAAGACCATGGTCAAAATTATTGTAAATTATGCATCTGTTGCAGTTTTGAGTGTTTCTGTGACAGCACTGCACTGACAACATGACATTTTCAGTTTATTTCTTATTATAATATTTGAGGTTTTGGTGTAGATTACTAATAAATTAGTTTACTTATGGGAGGAATACTGTTGCTAAAAATATATTATACTTGCTTCTATGAATCAGTTTTTAAGGGCCACTTTTGGGTACAACACCAAACAAATGTGGAGGAAGAAAATTGTTTGCCATTGAAACAAGCAGAGGTACATCATCAAAACATTTTAAGGTACACTAACTCACCTGGAGCTGTCCATGATGCTGTGCAGGCGGTGGGCGATAGTGAGAACCGTGCAGTGTGAAAACTCCTTGCGGATGGTGGTCTGAATCAGGTTGTCAGTCTCCAGGTCAACAGCTGCTGTGGCTTCATCCAGGATTAAGATACGAGACTTTCTCAGCAGTGCTCGGGCCAGACAAAGCAGCTGCCTCTGTCCAACACTGGGAAGAGAGTGAAATGTTGATATTTCAATATGTTTTTTGAGCACACAGATTGCTTGTCTTTTTTGATGAAAGTAAACTGGTTTGCAATTAAAGCAAAAAAATGTCTTTAGAAGTTCTTGTTTGCTCTGTCTTTAATGTAAAAGATGAATATTTATTTTTATAGCCCACCTGAGGTTCTCTCCCCCCTCTGCAACTTCATGTTGTAGCTTGTCCTCCAGCCCTGTCACATAGTCCTTCAGATGGGAGAGCTCCAGTACTCTCCAGATATCCTCATCAGTGAATTTGTCAAATGGATCCAGGTTCATTCTCAAGGTCCCAGAAAACAACACTGGATCCTGTGTCAGCAGATTTGTATAAATTAGTGCACCATTTTAAACAAATGCTATGTCTGTATTGGTGTTTGTTTGCTTTATATATACCTGTGGTATGATTGTGAGCCTGTTTCTCAGGTCATGGAGGCCTATTGTGGAGATATCTATATCGTCAATGAGGATGCGACCTTCAGCAGCTTCAATTATTCTAAACAGGCAATTTGTCAGGCTTGATTTTCCAGCTCCTGTTCGTCCCACTATGCCAATCTGTGTGCAGTAAGAGAGAGCAATTAAAGGAAAACATAATAGCTGACACCTTCTCATATAGGATACAGTCACTGACCATGTTTTTCTAGATGTAAAGAGAATGGGTTTACATTCTCAAAAACATTAAAAGCAGTAATCTGAAGCTGTTTCATGTATTTTTATACTGCATGTACTACTTTATTACTGCAGCTTTGTGATGCAGTTATAGACACAGCAGCAGCATTTCTTTGTAGTGTCTCTAATGGGAACCTGGAGATGTCTTATAAAGCATGTCCACCAATGATGTGACACCCCATTTGACAGGTTAAAATAATGTAGAATTGGAGTCATGTTTGCTTTGTTGGTTTTGTTTTGCTAGATGATTTCTATGACCTTTATATAAGTGGTTATATCTCTGTGTGCTATCTGTGCTGCCCGTCTACATGCTGCAGATATAGATTTCATTAGTTAAATGCAGGGAAAAAGAAAACATTTTAGTCGATTCAGTAAACAAAGGATCTTGATTGCCTTCCAAAGATGTAAGTCACCAACTGAGAGGGAAGACAGAGGAAATATTGACATGTAGGTTTTATCACTTAGATGGTTGGTTTCACATCATAAAGAAACTGCAATATATAAACTACCCTTTTAGTTTGTAGGTTAAGTTTACAATTTTACATTTAATTCTGATGATGTATGTTGATCTGAAATTTTGGACTTGTTTCAGTTGAATGTCATATACTTGCAGTGCATACAGCAACTAAGTAGCTGAACTGTAAAAATTATATTATTGTTATATTTATATTGGATATAATTAGCTGCACCCTGACACGACACTATTGATCTAGGCATTTATCTAAGACCTATATTCTACTAGGAATTCCTACAGGTTTGTGCACACACTGATACGTATACAGAACAATACACACAGACCTTTTCAGTGCTGCCGATGTCACAGGTGACTCCATGCAGCACAAGGTCTAATTCAGGTCTGTAACGGACTTTGTAGTTATCAAAGCGTAGCCTTCCAGCCTCGGGCCACTTCTCTGAAGGCCGAGTGTCAGTTACCCACTTAGCCTGTAGATGCAAATACATAGAGGAGATGTGTAATGTGTGCCAAAAGTCAGACAAAAACCTAAAAACAAAGGTGTAAAATAATATGCCACAGCCCATGAGTGTTATGGAAGTAAATTGTGAATGGAAAGAAAAAGCTCTCAATTCTACATACCTCATTTTCTATCTCAGCGTATTCACTCACTCTCTCCACAGCTACAATGTTGGTCTCCAGCTCTGAGGTCATCCTCACCAGCCAATTGAGGGTCTGAGTTACCTGCAATAACCCAATTAGGAGAGATGATTGTATTTACATTGTTGGCATTACTGTACCTTATTATCATTACCAGAATCACCATCACTGTACAATACATGTAATTGATAATGCTAATTACTGCCATTAACATTAACATAATTATAATTATCTGCACTGTGTAAGATGAGAGTGTGGTGTATCAGCGACTGACATTGAGGGCATAGGATATGGACAGGCCAACCATGCCACTGTCCAAAGTATTCCTGGAAATAACTGTAAATAGAGCTGCAAAAAACACCACCAGGGTTCCCAGGAACTCCAGGCGAATGGCTAACCACCTGTGGCATAAAGATAACACATAATAATACATGTAAATGCACACACGTTAATGTGGTATCATTGTTAACTAACATCGCAAACATCATCAGAAAAATAATGTGAAATAATGTTTAATGCCTGACCTGTTTGACACTATCCATGGGTAGACGCTCTTGAGGTTTTCATCAATAGTCATTTCGTTGTGGTTAAGAAATCTATCCTGATGGCCGTAGGCTCTTATTACCGACAGACCCGATACTGTCTCACCAAAGTGGGAGTATATAGGAGAGCGAGACACTGACTCCAGCCGACGCAGTTGTCTTGAAGTGGCTACATAGAAGCGCTACGTGTAGAGTGCAAACAAAGCAAGAGCAAAGACTGTAAGGTTTAATTGGATTCTCTTTATAATAGGAACAAGCCTTTTTGTCTTTATGTTTCTGTGAGTATTTTAAAAATCTCTGCACATCTCTTTACTTTTTTAATCTTAAATTTTGTCATTAAGTCTTGTTCAACTCACCTGTACAAAGTAATAGACAATAGCCAGAGGAATGATGATGATGGTGAAGAAAGGTGTGGCCAGACAGATGACAAACAGTGTTCCTAATACACCCAGCAGACACATGAGCCAGGAGCGAAAGGACTGAGGAATGGCTTCATCTACTGTGAAAATGTCCTGTAGGGCAAGTGTTAAAATAAGTTAGTCTTTATAAAAAGTAACTTGTTAAAGTGCTTTTAAGTCACTAAGAGCAGATTAAAGCAATCCAGCTGACATCTTCTCCTTTTAAATTATATTTCGTCATAGTTGCTGGTGGATTGGGGCGTTTGAGTGCACCACAATGGGTACCTGGGAGAAAGAGGTATGAAATCTCCGTGGTAACAAATGCAGCAGGCAGAAAAAATAAAATCATGTAGTTTGAGCCGTAAAATTGTTCTAACTTCACACTCCACAGGCATCCAGTTGAAAATTATAATAGTCCTACCTTTGCAAAGCGATTGACAACTCTTCCAGTTGGCGTAGTGTCAAAGAATACCATGGGCACTCGCAGTATATTGTTAAGCAGCTTCGAGTGCAGGATACGAGATGCAGCGACTGAAGCATTGGCCAGGAGCAATGTACCAAGGAACACAAAGAGGCCTGGAATAAAATGAGAAAGTTTCAGAGTTTCATTACTGTGTTAATGGGCAATGAAAAGTCTGTCAGCTTGCCCATAATGTTTTGTGACCTTAAGCCATTTAGATTTTTATTCCTTTATCTGACAAGAGAGTGGAGTAACACACACACACACACACACACACAATGTTCCCTTAAGCATACAGTAGTCACCAGCCTGGTGAAAAATTGCAGTAAGATAATAATAAATAAAAAATGAAATGTGCTCACATAAAATGACGTATGAACACTTTGAACACATTATTTTAAAAAGAAACTAACTGCTTTCAACAAAGCCTGTGACAAGCCTCAAAAATGACAAAAGCAGCTCTCAACGGTGGTTTTAGCTAATGTAAGACTTGTCCTTTGTCAGTTCAATGTCTCCTAATTTTTTGCACCCCATAAAATCAGTTAAGATATGGATGGACCATGAACAGTGGAAGGTAAATATAAATCAAACCAGATTAAACTTTTGGGCAAATACACTTGCTTGCTGACTGCTAAATGAGAAGATTGATATTAGTCTCTATTTATGTTAACTACAGAACTGGAACAATGTGGTATTAACTATTAACATAGAAAGAATAAGGAATTCACCTGCCTCTGTTAAAATGTAAAAAGCCTACTAGTACCTGTAAAACTTATTGAATTACATGTTACATCTCAGTTGCTTAATTTAGAGACACAAATGTGAGAAGGTCAAGTTAACATGCTGGAAGTATATACAACTTTGTGCTTAACAACACAGAACATGCATAAAAAGCAAATGCGTGGATGCCTCGTGTCAGCAAAGGTCACTTGCCAAAGGTAATTAAACAGAGTTTTAATGCGATATAGTGTTATATATATTAATTATTTCGACACTTTCAACTCTCTTGAGTCGTCACCCAATGTGAATACTTATGCGCTGTAAACATTTTGCCCTACTCTGCCATCCATCCTAAGTATATATGACTGTGGAATACACTACACTAATAATGTCAAATGTCAAAGTTTTACTATCACCAAGAGAAAAACACATGAATTTAGCTACCCTGTGCCACTCCCAGAGCTCCAAACACTCCCACCCTGGTGTCCCTCTTCTGGGCAGGGTATGTCATGTTGTGGTAAGTCTCTGCATCATTGGTCCAGTCACTCAGCCACAGATTCTGACCAATGAAAGCAATGTTCTGGATGAAGTAAACCACAAACACCATGTTGGTATACCCCCATCCCATGGCACGCAGGTACTGCAGGTAGACTGAGAACTTCACCTAAAATCAGAGAGAAAAGAAGGTCAGGAACCTAATTTTTAGGTTGGAATTTTGTGCCATTTGTACTTTAGTTAAAGCAATACAAGAAATTTGATTACCGTTCCCGTTTCCATAGTTTCCTTCTCAATTAGCCGCTGGCCTTTCTTGGCTTCATCGTCTGCCTTTCTTAAAGAACTGTTTTTTCTTAATTTGACACTAGAAAAAAGGATACAACGGATTAAATGAAATGAACAGGAATTAAGATGCAAGGCATCTAGAAGTAGTAGTTTCTTGTATTTCTCTTGCATTCTATAGGAAGCCCCCTGCCATCACATAAATCCTTACACATATCAGCTGTTACTCTATTTTGTCACACACTTCATTGTGCTCTAACCTGCCGTGGCGCTGGCTGCGGCGGATACTGTTTTCTCTTTTGAGTGCAACAGAAACCGAGTCCTCCAAAGGTGAATCAGGTTGAGTGTCCTCTCTTTGAGGGATGAGCTCTACCTCTGCAGTATCATGGCCATGATCTGTACAGTATAAATGTAGTCAAATGTTGTATATGGTATCTACAGAACTAAATAGATTGTGCTTGAGAGATTAATAAAGTAAAATTTCAAGTACTTCAATTTAAATGATACACATATAAAGAAAAACTGATGAGCAATTGGAGAAAGCCTACAATATAAATAAAATAGCAACCACTGTGCTTGGTTGTGATGCAAAAGTGTGCAATTTTGTGCAGCTGACATCCATAACACAGTGAGAAGAAAGGTGTGATTACCTGACTCTGAAATAGTCCGATTACTTTGTTCTTTGGCATATGTGTCTAGAAACTCAGAGAAGGGTCCTTTGCTGGCACGAAGGCTCTTGTAAGATCCAATTTCAGAAACCACTCCGTCAACCAGGACTACAATTTCATCCACGTATGGCAGGAAACTCACTCCATGGGTCACAAGAATACGTGTCTGCACAGACAAACACACACTAAATTTCAGATGTGAAATTAACTTATAAGCCATAAAAAACAAACTAAAAAACTATAGCATCAGGTCTATATGACTGTAAAGCCACTGTTCATACATAGCTGTTACCAATCTTGTACAATATGCTGTAAATTATATTTTTTTCAAATACCACTTCTTTTGAAGAATAACATATAATACTGATTAACAAATTTGTGTATGTTCAGCATCAACCTTGTCCTTGAGAAGTCCTTTGGGTCCAATCACTTTATCAAAGAGATGCTTTCCTACGTGAGAGTCCACTGCAGACAAAGGGTCATCTAACAGATAAATATCAGCCTGACTATATGCTGCGCGGGCCAAGCTCACACGTTGCTTCTGACCCCCTGAGAGGTTGATGCCCTGACGAGAGAGGAGAGGAACATAAAGAGATTTAACAATCACACAGAAGAACATGTCTTCTCTACAACTGGTCATCTTATGAGCTATAGTCAGCTTATATACAGGTATAACCAAGTTGTCAGTATGTCAAGCAGATACAACAAATGTTAAATGGTTAAAAGGAAAGGCAATAAATAAGGTTATTTATAAATTGTATTTGTTATCTGGATCCAGGACATACAATGGATTTCTTTAAAGTAAAGTGTTTGTGTTAGTATATGAAACAACTGTAGATACATATTTGAGTTTTTGTTCTCACTTGATGGACAGATTGATATCCCTAAAGTTAAACTGATTTGGTGTAATGCTGTGATTATGTGTGCAGTCTTATCTTATTTTTTTGTGTACAGTTCATCCTTGTAATTCTGCCTGACAGTTAACAAGCCTCCATTTGTGAAGCTTTTTATCAGAAAAGATCATGCAAGAACAACAGCCTTGAGAAAAGAGATGGATGATGTTCTTTGGATTTGAAAGCTTATAGTCTCTGCAAGGTTATTCTCTAATTGAATAAAAAAGGCATAATAAATAATAACAAAGTACACTTGGTATAAGGTGAATGGGCTAAATTGTAGTTAATGGAAACTTGTTAAAGAATGATATAATACTAATATAAGAATTTTAAATTACATAAAAATACATTAAAAAGTGCATTATATTAAAATCTTAAACCTTTGAAACCACAAATCTTACTTTCTCTCCAATCTCAGTGAGGACACCCCCAGGCAGCAGCTCTAGGTCAGGGCCGAGGGCACAGGCCTGTATCACCTGCTGGAACCTTGTTTCCTCATGAGAAGAGCCAAACAGGATATTATCCTTCAGAGTTGCATTTTGAATCCAGGCTTGTTGTGGCACAAAAGCAAGAGAACCCTGAGCAGAAAGACATTAAGAGCTAGGTGGAGTTCCTTATAACACCATTGTTATCCAGCCTGTGGACATATTAGTCATCAAGTATTAAACCAAGGCCTTGGCATTTTGTGCTCTGAAGATAATTAAATCTATATTGTCTGTTTTCGAGTGGTAAATAGTTTAGTAAGTTTAGTAATATTTAACTTGCACATTACACATCACTGGCTAGACAGATAATTCTAATATGCAGATATGAAGACAGAAAAACAGTGTTACTTGAATGTTGATAAAGCCTTTGGTGGTGTGCATCTCTCCCAGGAGGGCTGACATGAGAGAAGACTTCCCTGAGCCAACAGCTCCCACCACTGCTACAAGTCGGCCTGGCTTAATGTCCAAGGATACACTGGCAAACACACAAAATAAATATGTTTACATATGTAATGTAACATACAGACAGTTCTGCAGCCTTATGGTATAATATGAACAAGGTTGATTTTGTGTTTGACACAACAAACATACTTTTTCAGCAAAGGCTCAGCGTCTCTATCCCAAGCAAAGGAACCATCACATATGCTAACCGCAGTGTCTAGTAAAAACAGATGGAGACAGATGATAGCTACATACTGTACATGTCACAAAAAACTGGCAAGAAACACTTCACTGCTTAGTGGAAGAAGAGGTGTAAATGTTGACAGTGAACCTACTGAAACTGGGGTCATGGCGCACGATGCCACTTTCAAGGTCTTCACCTCCCAGAAACTTCTCCAAGCGCTTGTTAGACACTCCCGTCTGAAGTGGCAAAGCACAGGTTAGCAGGCTTTTAGAAGAGTTTTGACATGTGTGCATGTCCAGTACCATGGTTGTCGTTCTCTTACTTGCACAATGGAAGCAATGAGCATGGGCAGCATGGCAAGGGGAAATCGCAGGATGTTGAAGAGAGAGATGGAAGTGAACGCTTTCTCAGCAGTCAACACGTTGTCTGAACTCACTCCTACAAAAACTGCAAATGTAGCTAGAGAAACCTGCAAAAAGGCAGTGAGAGAGGAAAACAAAGTATTTTGCAAAGACTATCCTTAATTTCCTGCACTTCGTCGTTTAGTAAGAAGGTTTTGGAAACTCACTAGAGCTGGAGCACAGCTAAAGATGAAGGTAGAGACAGATGTAAGGTATGCAAACTTCCTCATGACCTTCAGTTCTTTACCCCTAATATCTTCTACTTGCGACTGGAAGGAAGGCTCCCATGCATAAAGCTTCAGAATCTGGTGGGAGATAAATGACAAAAGAGGGAGGGGGTTAGGGAGTGGAGGGGATTGTGAAGGACCACAGGGCTTTTAAACATTATATAGTCAGTGCCAATAAGCCACAGATGGCGGATGCAATATAATAGAAGGCATTGAAGCTTTTCCTGAGACACAAAAGCCTTTCATCTGAGGAAGACCTCAAAGAATCCCTATTAATTATTTTTACACAAAAAAGGGCAACAAAACATAGTGGCTCACCTTGATTCCATTCAGTATTTCGTTCATGATTTTCAGTCTCTTGTCTTTGAACTTCATGTTTTCTATCTGAAGAGAGATGTAAATCAAAATGCATCATGTTAAACACATAATAATGAAAAATATTAGAAACAAATAATAATCAAAAATAATAGAAACACTCATATTTTTCATATTTGGCATAAGGACAAAACATTATATACATTTCATGGAGAATATAAATCTTCTAAAGCTTCTTCTGACACCCACACAAACACAAACTTCATAAAACAACTCTATTTACTGGAAAAATGTTGGCACTTTTGACCCTTGTTTACCACAATTTTAAATGACACAAAGAAGAATATTATCTGTTGAGAACATTTTTAGTGGGATGCAAGAATGCATTTTGATAGAATTGATGGAAACACTCTCAGTGGAAATCTTAAACAGTGATTATGTTGTTGTTTACATGAAACTAAAAAAAGAGACCATGAAATGCTTTTTTTTTCAATTTCAGTTTGAACTGTCAGAACATGTCTGATTGTTATTTTGTGGCTTCAGTCAATTCCTGCCTTGTTTAAATACTGTGAATAATAAAAAGTCAACAACTCAAAAGTGCCACTCTTCCTGCTGTTTCCCAAGTGTATTACAAATGTAGGAGAATGTTTCAGCTCCAGCCAAAGTGAAGGTTGTTATCAGGAAAAAATGTTGACAAAGATTATTTAATAATTGATATGGGCAAATAAAAACTTGTTTGTTGACTATACTGTCTATATTTTTCTTATGTAAAGTGAAAAATCGATTAATCATTTAATTATTATTGTAGGTGAAAGCAAAGTAATCTGAATGTAAAAAAACATATTATAAAAGAATTATGCAAATTAAGTGTATTTATTTTTGCTTCTGTATTTGTATTTTTTTTTCATACTTACTTTTTGTTTTTAGGTTAAGGGGATGTACTGAAAGCCTCGCTATTTTATCCATTGTATATATTATAAGTAAACTGTATTAATTTAAATCAATATAACAAAACTATTTATATATAAAGGTAAATAATATCTAGTTATATTTTCTATATGTATGTATGTAGATAATATGTATATTTTCTGTATTTTTCTATATGTGTAACTACTATCATGTATGTCTGTATTTGCCTGACCTGGAATTTTCTGGCTTTTGTGGCGAGCAGTCCATTTATTGGCACCATTAGCACCATGACGGCCAGTCCTGCCAACACTGAAGGTCCTAATTCCAGCCAGAGGAAGACAATGGACAGGATGATCTGCAGAGGGCAGGACCATATCAGGTGGATGAAATTGGTCACATCGTTGAAGCGCTGAGCATCTGCTGACATCAAATTCACGGTCTCTCCAACCGTTGACTCTTTACGGGTATCATTAGACACCACCAATGCCTGGAAAAAGTTGCAGGATGGAGAAAAGGAAATAGAAGAAGGATAATTATTTGGGGGCTGTTGAACAAGACTGATGGCAAATACAACATTTGAAAACATCTAAGGCACCATTTTCATACAGGACATAAAACACAAGAAATAGTGAAGCCCACTCAGAAAAGGTTATGAAGTAAAATGGCACTGTGCTGTCACTTCGGTTTTACCTTTTTGTACACAGCAGCTATGAGTGCTGTGCGAACCTTCATCCCCAGGACAAAGCAGCGCTGGAAATACTGCTGCAGGAACAGAGATTGTAGAATAGCTGCCAGTAGCAGCAGCACTGCATACAAATACCCCTGCCAGGCATATGAATTTGGGTCCCGAGTGAAGGAGATCATCAGTCTTGTAAAAAAAAAAAAACAGGTAGATTATAGAGCAGCTCAACACATGCTACTGTGATATTTTCAACATTTAATTGCAGTTCAGATTGAGTTATCAACTGATTATGAACCACAATTTGACAGTTGAGATTCACATTCATAAAGGCATATTCTAACAACACGGAAGGAAATGCAACTGATCTTACAGGTCTTGGGGAGTACTGCCGGATTATATGAAAATGTTTTTTGATGCTTCCAAATGAAGCTGAAATTCATAGGCAATATCCTGATATCTGTCTGAAATATGACTCACTTTAGGAGCTGGGGACTGACAAAAGACAGCAGGTCCTGCAGAAGTTTTAAGAAGGCAGATTCAATCAGGAGTCCTTTAAAGGTCTTGTAAATGGTGGTAATCAGCCATGAATTAGGATAGAGCTCCTTCTTCTTTTTGTCTTTTTTCTTCTTCTTTTTATCTTCCTCCGTTCCCTTTTCCTCCTATAGAAAATAAATGTTGGAATATCTTCTTAGACCACACATTAATAGGCTATATACAACAACAATTGGTCTGGAGGACCTGGTAGAAAATCAGTGGTATTACTAAAAAATAAAATCTATTTGGAGAACAAGAAAATGTACTCAATTGTAAATATTTAGGTTTCTGTCTGCACACTCACCATCATCAGCACATCTTGACTGACGCCTTTGCCAAGACCGTTGGAGAGGTCATTTTGAGAGACTTTGTCTGTGTTCTTAGCCCCCTCCTTTTTTAACTGGTGCTGGAAGCGGACTCGAGCTTCGGCCAACTCCGATGCCATGAAATGCTGGAAACGCTGGTTGATATGAGCTGTACTGTCTAACTCATTCAGTTCCCACATGTCCTCCTGAGTTAGTGGCTTCTTGTAGCCTTTCACTGCCATACTGGATGGACAAGAAAAAGTTGAAAGTTGCTGCATACATGTATGGGTGTTTGAAAGCATTCTTACTGTAGCACCTATCACTTTACCTGTGAAACCAATTGAAAGTGATTCTGCTCAAAAATGATGCTCCTGCTTCAGGATTCTATGGAAGACAGTATTAAAAATGTTATATTATTATATAATTTATAGATTATATTCACATCAGTATAAACAAGTCAAGATTCTGCAAATATCCATTCATTATAATTATATTATAAATATAACAACAAAATAAAATACCTTTTTTGCAACCTCCTTGGTCTCTAAAGAAACATCAGCTACAGCCGATAGAATAAGTGCAATCAATTCCAGTGCAAAAGCAATGTAGAAAAGACAAAAACGAGGAGCATCCCTGACCTCTCCCTGTGGGTCAAAGATAAGTGGAAGAAAAGGGTTAAAGGGTGATGCACAGTAAACAGTAAATAGTGCTGATAAACATGGAGTGTTGAAATGCATCAGATCAAGTCACTGTAAATTGTATTATATTTTATATATTATATAATGAGTTTTCCTCCATCTGAGCTCCTTACTCCTAACTTGAGCTAATGTCTGTGCTCATACCCGCGTCAGTGCATCTCGTAGGAGGGTCTGGAAAGGGAAGATGTCGCACAAAACAAGGAGCAACCAGAAGACAAAGAGGGTGGCAGAGTCTACTGCTCCTTCCCTCCGCCTTACTGCTTCCTGGCACAGGAGCAGAAGAATCTAACACAGAGGAAATGTCAGAACATTAAATAAAACATGTCATTACCATTGAGCACAACAGCAAATAAAGAAATTTAATAATTACCCATGTAACAGCAAACAGAACAGGGTTTGCATAGTAAACAGCTGCATTTTTAACTGTTGATGGTGGATCTTTGCTCGGACCATAATCTTCTCCTAATGTGACTGCCAGGGAGGCTACGGCCGTCAGGAACAAGAGAGAAACCACAATCTAGGGGGAAGAAAGATGAGCAAATAAATTACATACTATTATGTGTTCATACATCAGTAAGCAAGTTGGGATATTTTATCTGTATTCACCTACATTTAACAAATGTACATGCATGGTTTGAAATATAACAATTAACAGTACACATATAATAAAACAAACCAAACATAACTGTATTACTGTATAATAATTATTATTTCAAGCTAATTATTTTCTTTCACAAATATGTCTGGAGGGGACTTGAAATAAAATACATCCATATTGGGTGTAGAAAACAACTTTCTTAATCCCGTGCTATCTGTTGATACTGTAAATAAAATTAGCGTCACCCCCCTCAGTTTCCCTGGAACAGCCTTGAACACTGAGTTTCCTTTTCTTGCTGTGTGCATTACCTGTTTGCAGAGGTAGAGCTTGGACAGGTGTTTGTTTGTCACATGTGTCTTTCTGCAGAGAGACACCAAATGCCATGGGGCACAAAGCCACAGAAACCCCAGGGGGATCCAGACCAGCACAGTCTGCTCCACACATACTGGAAGGTCTGGGTCTTCTTTATTCAGATATGAAGCATTCTGTGGTGCACACACACACACACACAGAGACACACTTAGAATAACCACTCACTAAAAGCCAAACTTTAGAAAGTCTACCCTACATGGAAAGACCAGCACAAACACACTTCCATCCATGTATTCCCACACATACCACTACATATGACACCACATGGACAGTCCACAAATCCCTGATAAGATATTTAATAAACAGAGAATTACAAACGATAAATTATAAGAATGTTTCATTCACAAGAGAGCGATGGAGAGAGTGGTGGTAAAGGAGCTAAAGACTGAATAGTGCAATATGTTAAAGGAAATGGCCCTGACAGCAAACAGGGACAGATAAATTGTAGTGTTTCAAAGCTTTGGAAAAGCTTTAAAAGCATTCATAAACATTTCAAGCAAGTATTGCCATCTGCTGTGCAAGCAACCTGTTATTAGTGTGGATTTAGTGTGTAGATTTATTCATCGCAATACAGGATCCAGGAGGAAATGTAGAATCTAAGTTTACTGTTTGGACAGATGTGCATCTGTGCTGATATTTTCTAGAATATATGTGGTGTTTATTACTGCAAAGGTATTTTGCTTCATGCAATTATGAGGATATTTTAACTGTTAAATAAATATTTACATAAATATAGCAATGAGAAAAGTAAAATTTTAACAACTGCAGTCTACTCTATAAAATATCAAAATAAGTGACAAATCACAGTTTAGCTGAGCGCATGGGCTCCTGTTTTTTTGTCTGAGCAAAGCAAAAGAAAATATTACCATTACAGAAACTGAAATCTAAAAATGTGTGGGATTTTTCACCATTTAATGACTGAAATAATTAATTATTTATCAAAACTGTAGAGGAGAAAAAGCTAATAAGAAAATAATTTACAAAATTATAATTTTTAAGTTATATTTTTACAATCACAGGCACAAGGCTTATAAGTAATAAACATGTGCTACAGTAGTTGGACATGCTGAGTCATGTCTCACTAAAGGGTAACTGAGTGAACTGTCCTCACTGTGTACAGGGGTTGAAAACAACTTTTATGCTTCATATAAAAGTTTATGACATTTTAAACATAATCGTTTTGTCACATTTCATCATATATGTGTACATCAAACATTTTTACAAGTAATTCAGTGTTTTTCAAACAACTGAAGGCTACAATTGGCAATTTCTTCCTTCAGCTACATTAACCCTGGTGGTTGAACTCACCCAGAAGATGGACCCACAGTACTCTTCCAAAGCAGCACTCATGGTCCGCGCTGACGGCTTCACTCGAGACAACCAGGTGCCTCTTGCCCTCTGTCCCACTGCAGATGAATCAAGCACTCCTACTCTCTCCCCCTGTTCACCCTCACCCCAGAGACAATTGCAGGACGTGACTCTGAGGGACTTTGAGCCATGAGGCTTTTAAGCTAAAAGAAAACCTTTCAACTTTCCGGTGCGGAGAAAAGACATTAATATGTCAAAGAGGTAGTGAATTATTATAAAGCAGATGGAATTCGTTCCTTTAAGGCTGAAGATCTTGAGGATTATCTTCTAGCAGTCGTCAGCGGTCTGTTTAATTTCTGGATGCACACATGTGAAGTCCTCCTGGTATAAATGAGAAAACTCAACTCTTGCGCTCAAAATTATTGAGATAATCCAGCCCATAGACACTCCTCAACCCTTAGATGTGTCTAAAGTTCAACATTTCAAGCATAAAAAAAAAGCAAAAACAGAGAAGCGGAAGGGCTTGCATAAGTTTTCCTTGTGTTAGGGGAACAGCCCACCAAAAAGGGATGTGTTTATAGAAGGGGAGGGAGTAGGCTCATTAGACCCCTTTTCCTGTACTGCTTCAACTTCTCTGCCTTCACTTTTTCTGCTCTGTGTGTGTGTGAGCCATTTCAGGCAGTTAAACATGCAAATAAAGTTGTTGGGTTTAAGTTATTTGTTTGAAATGTTATTGCCGGATGTTTATAAAATACAACTGATAGCTGGCAGGAATTTTGCGAGCTGGCAGCGGGTTGACTGCTTGGCATTTTCCCTTTCTTTCTGTTTCCTTTTATGCTCATCAAGAGGGTTGACTCCACAAACAAAGTATTTCACTGAATGTTAAGGTATACATGATTTTCAAGTCAAACAATCATTCGGTACAGATTAACCTCCACATCTTCTGCTCTCAAAATAATAAGATAATAATAAGAAAGAAACCAACTTAAATAGTGTGTGAGCAAATACAAAACTTTTGTGCTCTAGGTTATCTTCACTTTTAAGGTAGAGGAAAATTGCTACCAGATGCTACTTCAACATAAACCACAGAAACAAAGAGCATTGCTGCTTGTGCATGTGTGGGACTGTCTGTGTGGAAAAAGGCAAGAACTGCCTCAACATTTTTTTCAGATATGTTAAAATACAGAGAAATCTAAAGATGGGTGTGAGCATCATACAGCCTCATATTTCTTCCTACTGAGAGATCAAGTGTCAATGCAGCAGCATTACACTATGTCTAAGCCTCAATTTTTAAGAAACAAAAACAGAGCTGATAAATAAGCTGACAAATAAAAGCATCTTTGAGCAAACATGAAAGAACTGGCTTAAATGTCATTAGAGATTGTGACACGATGAGATTTACTATGTGGGAAAGTTATTCATTTATAACACAGCAATTCAGCTGTCATTAGCTTCAAAATGTGTGTGAAAAGTATTTCACTGACTGTGATGATCCTAAAGCAGATTACTCAAACTGTGGTGGTTAATCATTACACATATGATAACATCATGTGGTGGTAATCTGCTGAGTCATTGTGTGTATAGCCCCAAGGACATCCATGTCACATGTGAGTATTCATTTGTAATTAAAGAGCACTGTAGCTATCTGATTAATAATTATTGTACTATACAGAATGGTAATCAGAATGTTCTATGATAAATTACCACTAGCACCTATCAGCAGATTCTGACAGTTTGTTATGCAATAGTAAGGATACGGTTTTAAGAGGGTGTAGGGCTGTTAAAGTTGAATAATAAACATAGATAGGATTAGCCACCTATAACATAATACAACAACAACAGTCATCTGAAACAGAAGATGTATATAAATATTTTATATTTAATTAAAAAAATAAACAAACAATAAATAAACAAAAAGTATAAATTGGGCTATAGCTACAGCATGCAATGAACTTAATAGCTATTCTTTGATATACATAGAAATTACCACTGGAATGTTTAAAGGTACAGAGGCCTATAATCAGCAAATATTACTGTCAACATTACATTACTACTATTACTGTTCTCCAATAACATGTTATGTTTGCTAATGCATGTTTATTAATGTAAAAGGAAAACTGATCATTAGAAATTCCTTTTGCAATGATGTTAGCACAGCTGAAAATATGTATGTTTTCATGAAAAACATAGTAATTGCTCAATATGGTTGTCATTTAGTCATATTAGTTATATTTAGTCTCTAGTTTCTCTAGTCTCTAGTTTCTTTTGGATGTTTCTGGGCTCAACTTTGTCACAGATGAATCAGTAAACCTGTGTAAACCAGCCCAGATAACTGGCTTTATGGGTTTACAGGCTCTTCAATTTATAGCTTTTAGTTTCAGTGCCCTATGGATTCAGTCTATAGTCATTAGTTTCCTAAATACAAACAGGAAGTCTGATATTTGTGATGTAAATTGTTTTGTTCCATGAGTTCCTCTGTCATGATTCCTGCCTTTGAGTCCTGTTTATTTTAGTTTTCACCCTGTTTATCACTTCCCCTGATTATTTTCACCTATTCTGTTACACCTGATCACTACAGTCCCAATCCTGATCACACACACACACTCTGTCTCTCAGCACTCATTTGCTGTCACTTACTTATTTCAGTTTGCCCTGTCTGTGTTTTTCCCTAAGTTCAGTTTTTCCACTTAGTTTTACTCTTTCCTTATTTGGTAATTTCCTGTTTTCTCTGTGATTAGTTCAATCCTCTCCACCTGTCAGCCTGCATCATCTCTTTGTCACACAATCACCCACAGCTGCTTTTAGTTGTTAATCACCAGTCTCTTTAAAACCTGCTTTTCCCTCACACTCTAGTTTGTCGGTTCGTCTGTGTTTGCACCCCAGGCTTTTTCTCCTGCATTTTTCACTTGTGTGTTCACACTGACGTTTTTGCATTTATTATACAGAATGTCGTTTTATGTGTCTGCAGTTTTGTGCTCTGCTCCTGCCAGCTCCATTATCAGCCTGCTCCCTAGGGATCTGCGGCTCTGTTCAGCCTGAACTCACGGACTACAGCTCTGCACTCCTCGACTCCAGGTTCCAGTTCTACACGTTCCCTGGTTCTACACTCCCTGCCTCCAGGTTCCAGTTCTGCACTTCCCCGGCCCTGCACTTCACTGGCTTTGGGTCCCGGCCCTCATCAGCCAGCTCCTGGTTCCGGGCTTCATCCTCCAGTTCCCATCACCAACCTTCACCTACTGGTTCACCTCAATCACCTGGTCCAACTGCTTACGGGGTCCTTAACCTACCCCTGACATCCTCTACCCAAACTGCATGATGTCATGTTTCTGCCATGTCAGCGCCCTGTTGACCATTAATCAGACCTTTTGGTTAGTTGATTTTATTACATCAGCACTTCCAGATTGCTGCTTGTGAAGTTAAAGATATAATTCTGCTTTTTGAGATGTAAATAAACCATTTGAAAATGAGTTGTCATTAAGATAATGACATAACCCTTACACCTCATTAACAACTACAGTTGGTGTGAATGTAGCATGACTCTGCAATATGATTATGTATTATGACTTAAGTATGTCTTAAATGAAATCTATATGGAGACTATTATAAATTGTAGGAGACATTAAAAAAATAATTGGACAAATTGTGATCGACTGTTGACACTGTCACACTTTTATTATCTTTTGAGAAAACTGGTACACAGTGTTTCACAATGTTTCTGTACTTGTACGAAATACACGATGTACAGGATGTCACAGCTTTGCATTATCTTCTGTGGAGACCAGTTTTCACCACTGGTGTAAAAATGAGATAAAGATAAATATTTATCAAAATGTTGACTTAATAACTCACAACCGTATAGGAAACCCTGAATAAATTGGTGGGGAAACCTCAGATGTATCCATACAGGACATAGAGAGGAACTGTTTTATGACTATGACAATATGAATCATCTGCTACGGCCTTTGCACTAACCAGATGTCAACAGGCTTCCACAAAACAGCACTCTCCACAATCAGGCCATATTAGGGAATCTCCAATAGAGCTCCAGAGATTTGTCGAATAAAAGTCAAAGACCAATGAAGCTGTCCTGATGCCTTACGTTGACCCAACACTTTAATGTTTCTTCCTGTAATCCGTTACCATCTGTAACTTTCTATTTCTGCTTTGAAATGATTCATTACAAAATGAAGCATCACATCTAGCAAATAAGACTAGAACTGTTCAATTAACAAGTGACCAACAAATGAATATATCCATTATCAAATAATATACACAGTTAATAAATTATGAAATAATAAATATCCATGCCTAATAATGAAACTAAACTATTATCCAAGTATAACTCTCTAATTATTAATAAATTGAACTGTACAAGTTTATTATTGGAAGTGTTCTGTGGGTAGAATTGACTCTGTCCCATTGTGCTTTCTACAGCCAGGGGTGCTTGAGTTTGATTGACGGGTGAGGTGCACAGCACACATCTAATAATAAAACATCACATGTTTAATAATAAATGAGTCAGCAATAAGTGCCAAAGGCCTACATCAAACTATGAAATTGCAACACCTAGTGGTCAAGGTGAGACATGGGCTTCAAAATAAAAGGGATAAGGCCTTTTTGTGGTGGTTTAATGATTGGCTTTATGTAATGACTACTTTTCATTCTTCTACCTCTGGAATGAAAAAGGAGATATCAAACCCCATTCTTTCAAAGGGGATTCCCTGATTTGGCCCGATGATAGTGGTGGAGAGTGGAAACTTATTGAAATCTGGTGACTGCAAAGGACATAACTTATTATTCACATTTTATAGTAAAAAGTGAGTTAGTCATAGTAAGTCATTATTTTGAGATATCTCATTATTTAGAGTTAGTAAATCGTAATATTGAGATATTATTTCATGATCTTGCATTCCTAAGTCAAAACCTTGGGAAAATAACTGAATATTTAGAGGACCTAATTTAATATTTGTGTTATTCAGTCATTATTCTGAAAAAGTATTATCTTTTATTTTTCCCCCTGTGGCAGAAATGATCTTCCACTGTAAACAGGAGTGTTGTAAACAAATTTATGGCATTTGGGAAACTTGTGAAAAGAGCAGTGTCACTGACCTAAATTTTTTTGTTTGTTTGTTTTATCATTCTTTAACAGTCTGCTGTGTATTTTATTACACCATCTATAAGGCCACACGTTTACAGTAATACATGTAATACATCTCTCTGACTGTTTATCTGAGAAAGTTTCAGGGGTGACCCTGAATTTTTAATCAGTTGTTTGATAACTGATTAAAAAAAAGGGGAGAAAAGAAGCACTCTGTGGCAATTGTGACATGTCAGCTTAGGATTTAGTTAAAATAAATCATTATAATTACTCTTGATTATTTTTGAGGTATCTTTTTTTGTTGTCTGTCATGATTATGCATTCACAAGGTATTTTTGGCAATTGCATTAAGAGTGCGAACTTTGCACACATCTGCCACCTTCAGGCCATACTCAGGTGCAGAGAAAGCAGCTCCCATTGACACACAGGTATTCCTGCACACACACAAAAAAAAACAGCATCAGCATTAAAAATATTTGTACTCCTCATAGTTCTATGAAATCTAGTAATGTATGCAAGCACAGGTAAACATGGCAGGTTGAATTTAAACTTGCCTAAATTTCATGGTAGAATCCCTACTGGACCGGGCTGAGCAGTGAAACTCTTGAGCCCCTGACCCCTCTAAAATTCTCTGCAGGTTCCTCTCTGTGATACCTCCTCCTGTTATAAAGAAATACCACATAAATATCGGATAAAAACAAAAAATAAACATATAAATGACATACTGAAAAAAGAAAAAAAGAAACTAACCTGGCATTATGATAATTCTCCCTTTAGCCTGTTGAGTGGAGATTATAATGTAAGAACGGTAGAAAGAGAGAGACTCAGGATACTGACCTACAATAACTACAAAGCACAGATGAAACTCCTTGCTATATTTATAGGTCGTAGTATGCATATTTATAATTTATACATACTTGATCAATGATCCGTTTAATGAGAGGGAGTCCCTCCAAAGCAGAGCTGTCACAGCCACTTGTCAACACACGTTGGAACCCTAGTGATACCACAGTCTCCAGAGCTATAGCTGGGTCGTGAACCATGTCAAAAGCTGTAGTAGGATCAATACGGTTTAATAAAAGGAACTGAGGCTTTGTGGTATTTTTCAAGTCTAAATGTTCATGAATGTGAATTAAAGAAGAAAATGCTACCTCTGTGGAAGGTGACTGGCAGTGGACGAGCAGCAGCTAATGAACAATAATGAACAAACATGACAATCACAAAAATAAATACAAATACCAGAACACAAAACCTCAACTAAAGTTGCAAGGTTGAAAATAAAGGAGCTGCAAATTCTGAACATTTTTCTCTGTGTGAGCTTGTGCAGTAGTTTAAAGGTCTTAATGGTGAAGAGGTGACCGTTTGGCAACAGCAATGCTACAATGCTATGAAAAGTAGAAGTACTTGCTACCTTCTAGATTTTTTTTTACATATTTGTCATGATTAAAAGATCCAACCTTCAAAAGATTTCTGTATTACACAAAGATAACCAGAATAAATACACTAATTTGTTAAGGGAAAGGAGCTGTCCAAACTGACTGACCCAATGTAAAAAATCTGAATCATTTGTGAAACTTCCCTTGATGTCCTACCAGATTAAATCTATTATATATACTTAACACATGCATATAATCTTTTATGTTGGCATCCTGATTGTCCATAATGTCTAGCTACCATGTTGATCTATTCCATACATGTGGAATATATCACATGTCTTTTCATCTTGGAAGAGGGATTCCTTACTTAGTTAGTAGTGATGAGGTTTTGTGCCCCTTTCTTTCCATTAAATTTTTTTGGGAAGATTAATTAGAGCTTATTAACTATGACAACTCATTTTTTCCTTAGAGTAGTGTTTATGTATTTTATTATCTTAGTGATGTTGAAAACAAACCTCATTTTGGACTTTACCATTAGAGAAAAATCAATCCAGCAACAATATTGTTGCTTTGGCATGATTTTAAAAGAGAATACATCTATTATGACAGAACACTCTGTATCTGTGATCATAGTATCTTATGATGGTTGGGATTTTGTTGTGGAGCTTTACATGATGAACCCTTAAGTGAGTTTGTTGATTGCCTTTGTTTAGTGACCTTATAGATCACATCAAATATAGTGGAAGACAATACCCAGCAACTCCATGCAGAGCTCTGTGTCCACTCGTCCATCCTCTGTCAGGGCTCCCAGAACGAGTCCATCAGCACCGTGGGTCTTCATGAGCTCTATATCTTTCCTCATTACTTCCACTTCCTGGTCTGAATAGAGGAAGTCCCCTCCACGAGGCCGTATCATAACATAGACTGGAATTTTGACATACTGCTTGACGACCTGCAAAAGGCCTATGGCAAAGCAAATAAATGTAGCACGGGTGATATCATCTGCTTATCTGGTCTGAGCAGAAACTAAGGGTATATAGATATCTGAAACTCTAAGTGAACTGTGCTCACCTAGACTGGGAGTGAGCCCCCCCTCCAGAAGACTGGAACATAGCTCAAGTCGACCTGCACCTATCAGGAGAGACAAAATCTTGAATGAAGTAACACAGTCTGTCAATGTAGCACTCGCTACATACAGCCAGGTGTTTAAGGGAGGCAAAGCCAGCAAAACGCACTGTCAAATTAAGCTTAACCCCCCTTTTTTTTCAAGTGTAGCTGCACATACTGTTAAGACCATGAGAAGAGACAGAACCAGACACTACTGACCTCCTCGTTCAGCATTGATAGCAGACTCTACGGAGTCCACACAAACTTCCATCAAAAAGCCCTCTGACATACCGTGACAGTCTGGACGGACAAACAGACAGGGACAGAAAGACATTCATTGTGATTTTGTTAACTAATACGTCTATATTCCTTTAACAAACAACTTAGACGTTTAACAACTACCTGTCAAATCCACTTCCTATCGATTCATGGGACCGTGTCAGTCGTTTGGAAGCGACATGGGGTCAGAACACACTGTTTGAGTGACTAACGTTACTGGTCACTAATTTACAATGGATCAGCGTTTTCCGGATTGTTTAATTTTAAACCCACGGTTTAGCGGGTGGGCGGTGCTACACTGCTTACGATGCACTGTTGGGCCAAGAGAGGACTGTGACCGCCCATGCGGGATACACTGAGACGCACAAAACATGCACCAACAACCTGGACGTTCCGTCTCTTTGTAATTATTTATTATTTAAACAATAATAAATAATGTATACACATATGAGACAAGGTACGTTACGTGGTATTTCTGCTGGCGATCGTGTTTTCTGTCTAGCAAAAAAAAAAAAAAATCAGCTAATCTTAAATTCCCTCCTCGATTTGTTGTGACGTCAGGAGGTCAAAGTTGAACGGTGCACGGTAGCTTTCGGAAATATGGTCGTGTGAGCGGCTACAACAGCACTGTAGGACCAACTTAGCGATAACGGGTTTGCGGGCACAAAGATGATACTCTCCTCATTACGGACAACTATATTTTGCGGTTGCAGAGGTGTCAATAAGGCATTTCATTACAGTAGTGTGAGTAGCTACCTGCTAATGTTAGCTAATGTTAACTAGCTAGCCAAGCATGAAAAAGGTCAGACAGTGTGCAAGTAATGTAAATAGTTTATAAGACTGAACGTGAGACACTTTGTAAGAGCCATCTACCAACTAACGCTACAGTTTGTTTCAGTGTTTATGGGTGTATGTGTAGTAAACGTTACCTGGCTGTTTGGACTCTTCAGCACTCACGTCCTCATGTCATCAGGTCACAGCCAAAGTTAAATTACCTAAGCGACCTTCCATCATCCCAGTGTTGCGTTAAACTGATGTTGTAAACTGTAAAACTGTAAAAATCTGAGCTGGAAAACCGATATTTTGATTTTCTTATATTACAAAGCCAGTGCTTTTATATATTTTTCTTATCGTAGACACACACTGTACGACTAAAACCAGCAGTGAATTCCAAGCATTGTGTGTTAATCCAAAGTTGATTTTTAGCTTATTTTGTCGCTAAAATTTGATATAATATGCTAAAATAAGGTTCTGCGCTCACAGTTGTTACAATGAGTACATGCAGTTGTTGGTTTTAGTCTTTTTATGGGATGTGTTGACACTAAACAAAATATAAAAAATTACTGGCCTATAGTAACTTTACCAGTACTTATATTATACATGTTAAAGTTTGCAATAACTATGTTTAGGCGTAATACTTACCCTCCAAACACCCTGCGATCCTGACAACAAGCTCTGGATCTCCAAGTGGTTTTTAGGTTATCAGAACTGAACCAACAGCAGAAGCAATGAACCATGTTCATTATTATGTGTTGACCAAAAGTGTCAGGACAACTGCATGTAACACCCACATGGCTTTTATCTGCTTATAATTCCATAGACATCCCTATTCAGCCTCGCTTTGTGCACAGAGACATTGTAATGTTAAAAGTGAAAAGAGACTTCATCAACTCGGATTCTATCGAGTCTCTGTCAGCTGCTGTTGAATTTCTCTAGAGTGTAATGTGGTTGCTGTACATATGTCTGTGAAGCTTCAGTCATCCAGGTGAAGTTATCTGGAAGTTGAGCCACAGCAGCATCTTTCTTGTTAGGCCAGCCTAACAACAAGAACAAGAAGTTCATTTGCCGTGACTCAACTTCCAGGTGGTTAGTGTATTTACTTCACTACAGATTTGAAAATGGTGTTGTCCAGCATTGTTTCAAGTCCTCTATTTCTTCAGCGGAGTCCACAGCTGCGGCAATGGCTTGTGAAGCGAGGTCAGAGCACCATCACAGGAGAAGCGAGGGCATCCCCCAGTCCAGCAGCCTCTGCCATCCCAAACATAGCTACAAATCGCATTGTAGGTCGCTGGTTACTGGGCTGCAGTGGGCTAGTGGTTGGAGCCATTGTCTTGGGTGGTGTCACAAGGTAAGAGTGATGTTTCTGTATATATAATGGTCCTCTTACTGTTGTGTCGTATGTACTTAATATATATGTGCATGTGTTTCAATCAGGCTCACAGAATCTGGGCTTTCTATGGTTGACTGGCATCTAGTGAAGGAGATGAAGCCACCTCAGTCACAAGCAGAGTGGGAGGCTGAGTTTTCCAAGTACCAGCAGTTTCCAGAATTCAAAATGTAATATATCTTTTCTATTTACCTTAGATATAATTGCACAGTTTTAAAGGCACACTATCACTAACAATTACAACATGCATTTGAAACCCATTAAGATTATGAAATTGATTAGTATATCTTATAATTCACAAACTAACTTTAGTGAATCAAAAAAATACTGTTTTTCAGATCAGCCATGGATCTAAATTCTGAATACAGGCAGACCTATATTTTGATTTAATAAGAACAGCTTAATATACATCATTTTCTGTTGTCATATTTTCCCAGAATGAATCATGATATGACTCTGCCAGAGTTCAAGTTTATTTTCTACATGGAGTGGGGTCATCGTATGTGGGGCAGACTGGTTGGACTCGCATACATTCTCCCCACTGTTTATTTCTGGAGGAAAGGGTACTTTACACGGTCCATGAAGGGAAAGGTGCTGGGACTTTGTGGATTTGTCTTCTTCCAGGTAAGGCTCATTACAGCTATATTGTGTCTACACTCCTACAGTGATTTTTTTATTTTTTATTTTTTGGTTGGGCATTCTTTTTTTAAACCGTGATTAGTGTTGTCACATTTGTAGTCACATTGCATGAATGTAAAATCTGTGTAAAATAAAAATGAATGATTTTATCATTGTGTGTCCTCTCAGGGTCTTCTCGGGTGGTACATGGTAAAAAGCGGTCTAGAGGAAAAGCCTCAATCTTATGACATCCCACGGGTCAGCCAGTATCGTCTGTGCGCTCACCTTGGTTCTGCCTTGGTCCTCTACTGTGCCAGTCTCTGGATGGGTCTTACTATGCTGCTGCCTGCACATAAGGTACAGAAGCAGAATCTCTTGTGTGAGCTAAATATTTTTTTTAATTAATTTTGTTTTATTCATGCTTATTTTTGGCACCGCTTTCTCAGATGGTGGAGACCAGACATATGATGCAACTTAGGAGATTTGCCAAGGGTACTGCTGGACTCGTGTTTCTTACTGCCCTCTCAGGTACTGTTTGTTCTTTTGTCAGTACAGTATCAAAGACATACTCTAAATGAGTTTCTCTGATAGAGATTAGGTGAATTTTAGCTTCATATTAAGTCTTACCTACAAAAAGCAGGGCCAACCAGCTCTGTATTTTGCAAATCAAAACTTATACATTATACAAATATGGATTTAGAAAGCAATCTTAAGACCCATAAGTACAGTCTTAGTATTTGGGACTATACTGAGCACAGTTTACTGAAGACTATATTTAGAATGTATGAAAGTAGGTATTGAGAAAAAACACAAGAAACATTTTTGTAATTAAGGAAATATATGGACATTTAAGTTTAGTATGTAAAATGAAATCCACACCTAAAGCCTGTAAATATATTTGAAGTATGAATGGAACCAGTGCCCCATTATCCGTATATAACCTTGCTTAAAATACTTTGTTCCAGGTGCTTTTGTTGCTGGTTTGGATGCTGGGCTAGTGTATAACTCTTTCCCTAAGATGGGAGATCGATGGATTCCTGATGATCTGTTGGCTTTCTCTCCTACCCTCAAGAACATCTTTGAAAATCCCACAACAGTGCAGTTTGACCACAGAATTTTGGTATGTCATAATGTCTAAAAGAAAATAATGTTTGAACTGCATATTTAATTACATTAATTGTTATAAGTACCCTGCTCAACTGATATGGAAACTGAAAGGCAGCAGTTGGTTCTATAGTCTTCTGGATATTCTGCTTTCTATCTCCAGGGGATCACTTCTGTGGCTGCAATTACAGGCCTCTATCTCTTCTCAAGAAGGATGATATTAGCCAGGAGGGCTAAGATTGCCATTAGTCTCCTTGCAGCAATGGCATATGGACAGGTAGGTTTTCAGTCAGCACATACAAATATAATCTCAAACTCTATAAATCACCAGTGTAACTAAAATGAAATAAACCATATGTTTCTACTCTTCAGGTTGTCCTCGGTATCAGCACCCTGTTACTGTATGTCCCCACACCACTGGCAGCAACTCACCAGTCAGGCTCCGTGGCTCTCCTGTCATTAGCCATTTGGGTTCTGGCAGAGCTCCGCAAGATGCCCAAGTAAATTCCTGGTTGTTTTGGACAAATCCAATTTCTCTTGGCCACACTTCAGCTCTTTTATGCACATTTACAGTGCGACAGGACATAGCTTAAAGTTATTGTGGTGACAGTGGACGTCTTCGTCACACTGTTATTAAAGCAGGAGTGTACAAGAATAAAGTGCAAGTGAGGTTTTGAATGATGACGACAGCTTAATGTGAGGTATGTTTCCAGCTGTTCTGCTCACTTTTTATGACACAGCATGTGTCATAAAAAGTTTTGGTTAACTGTACATAATTGGTTTGCAATCAGTTTTTACAGGACATTTTGGATTGCATTTTTGTTTACATGCTTTTCGCTAAATCAGATGTGGCTGTTGTGATTATATGTATAATGGTGTATGTTTAAGTTAAGAACATGAAATGCTGACATTATGAGGTAAAGAAATATTTTGAATCTTGATTGTTTTTTTGTAACATTGAAGGCACTGTCATTTTAATAAAGAATATAACTCAAGTCCTTTTTGCATAGTAACTGTGATTTTTATTGTCTCTGTACAAAATATACACATTTTGAATACATAATGCAACCAGTTGAGGCTAGCTAATTAGACAGTCAGTACAACGGGTTAGTAGGTTGTAGACACAGTACATGCGGGCATAGACATGTTTTACTTGTGGTTGGAAAGGGAATTTAAAAACTGTAGGCAAGGAACAATCAGAGCCAAACCACTTTTGCCTAGAAAAAAAAAAGAGTGCAGAAATAATTTAGAACAGAAAAAAAATTAACTGTAGGGTTGGAAGTGCATATTCATCAGGGCTACGCTGCACCTGTTTACTGTGAGTGGAATGAGGTTGGACGAGTGGAAAGGTGCTGATAAGTGGGAACATTATTGCTATTCTGTGTTAGTCTTATATTTCAAATGCACTATAGCCTATTCAAGTGTGGCTTAAGTGCTTCTGGTAGTCATACCATCTTACATTTAAGAGTAGAAAAGAAGCAAAGTAAGTTATTGGTTGCAAATAGTCCTAAACTTAACCTAAATATTGGTTGACAATTAAAAATTACACTTTAACATAGTTCACTGGCACAGTGTGCTAGTAAACTACATTTTGAGTTTATCAAACTACATCTTTTAACTCTGATTGCCCCTTACCCACCTCACTACCCAGCATCTCCCTCTCTCTTCACCCGTGGGAGGGCTATATGTCTTAACTTAGAGTGGCTGTAAATATCTCATATCTTTCTCTTTGGTGTTACAGAGAGAAGGAGAATAAGGAACGGGGAGCTGGGCATAAAAAAAGCTGTAATTAAACAATGCATCTCTCACTAACAGTACATACACGCATACTATCTTTGAATGTTAATGAGCCTAATTAAATGGGTTTTGGTATTTTTTTGTGGTAGGACCTGCTACAACCACAACATTTCTGATAACAAGAAATTCACAAATACAATCTGCAATCTAATTCCCCTTTGATGTATATTATTATACTGGTACGACTGTGGCATGCCAGTCTCGTCTTAAAAAAACTGGGGTGATCAAAACAATTTGTCAGCTATAGTTCAGCATAGCTGTATAGTGCAGTCCACATTGTACAGCCTAATGTCACACCACTGGGACTACTAGATAATGTACAACAGTCAATACACACCTACAGCTAGGACTGTAATAGTTTGGAAGGCTGGGAATTATTCTACCAGAATCCCATGAATGGAGGTGGGCATTTTCGTTAGAGTCTTTCATAGGTAAGATGGATGACAATTCTTTTTGTTACACATGCACACACACATAACAAAAGGTGAGGCACCTGTGAATGACTAGGAACAGCAGACAGACGAGCAAACTTTGGAGTATCTCTGTAAATACATAATTGGATATTAGTGACATCATCATGCGATACTGAAATCAGTTCGTCATGGAAAACAACGTAGTTCAACCTCCAGCTGTAAAAGTGGATCGCTTGCATGTCCAGTATGTCAGTTTTTCCCTTGGAAAGTGTCCCTATTTTTTACCACTAGGTGGCAGTAGATTCATTTTTATGCTTGTGGCATGAGCAGTCTGGCAGATCCAGGGAGGTGTTACCCACATGCGCAAAGAAAGGATCAGATTCACAAATCCAAATCTCAGCCATGATAGAAAAAGGGGGGAAGGTGAGCTAAGATCCAGGTTTTGGAACAACCTCCTCTCTCTCTGAGTGCAGCCATTACAGGCTGTGATAGTTCGTCCTTCAATAAAGTAATAAATAAAGTTAAGATAAAGCGGGTGAGGTGTCTTGGGTGTGCCAGTGCATGTGAACCCACTGCTTTCCTTCGCTGTCTGTGTCTCTGGGTAAAACTAAGGTTCTGCATGATGGAGGAAGAAGTCAGGGAAACTCCATTGGAGAAATGCCACTGGGGATCCAAGAGGAGGGAGAGGGCCTCGCTGCCCTCAGGCTCTCAACAGAGACGAGCACAAGCTTGCACGTCAGAATACAGCCACACACACACACACATTCACAAACTCTCTTTTCTATCACGATTCCTCTCACACACTCACACACATACACACACTCTCCTCACTGGTGCCAGCCTCCTAACTGGTCCAGATTCTTAGATGACGTTGTCAAACAACTGCATGGACTGCATGATGTTCTCATCCTAGACAGAGATAGGAGGTTTAGATTACAGGATTTTCTTGTTAATATGAGAAGATTAATTACTTTCAGTTCTATCTGTTAAGTATGAAGATAGAATCAGGAGACAATTAGCTTATAAAGAGAGGAAATGGCTATAATGGGGCCTGTCAAAAACAAAAACAAATGTTAAATGCTAATCATTAAGCTGTAGTTTTACATAGCATTTTATGTTTTATGCTGTAATTATTGTTGGCCAGATGGAGACATTCTACTGGAAATGTAGGTTAGATTTTTTTTTTTTTTTTTACGTTTTGAGAGAGCCAGGCTGTTTCCCCCAGCTTTAAATCTAAAACTTAAAGTATTAAGCTAAGCTAATCATGTGCAGACATGCAGACATGGCAGTGGTGTCAGTCTTCCCATTTAACTCAGCAACAATAACAAATTTCCAAAATTGTTAAACTGTTTCTTTGGGACTAGTTCGGTGCCCTACCTTTTTACACGACTCTATGAACTCATCTATGGTGACCACGCCGTCTTTATTCCGGTCCATTTTCTGAAAGTACAATACAGTCACCAGAGATTTACCTACTGAAAACGTACTGCAACATTTATACAGTATGTCCCTTTATAGATCAATAGCTCTATTGAAATTTTGATGGTCTTTAACAATCAGATTGTTGACTGAGAGTAAACACTGTTCAGTTTCACCTGGAAGAAGCTCTCCACGTGTTCTCTTGGAGCATCATCCTGCATAGTGGGGTATGTGTACTTCCCCATCATATCATAGATTGACCTCATGATGTCCAGCATCTCCTGCGAAGTGATGACAGATGTCGATAAAAATTGCTGAATAAAAACACTTACAAGCTTACAAGCCAAGTATGGAGCTCCTGAGTTCTGGATTCCCACATGCAATTTTTGTTTTTCAGCGATAAATATCCAATTTCCTGTTGTATGCACTGGAGACAGTGGCACTGACAAAAAGACAGGAGGCAGAGCTTAAGGTGGCAGAGCTGAAGATGCTGAGATTTTCATTGGGAGTGGCAAGGATGGGCAAGATTAGAAATTAGTATGTTAGAGGGACAGTGCAGGTAGGACTTAGATGGTTTGGGCATGTGCAGAGTAATGATGCAGAGTCTATTGGTAGAAGAGTGTTGAGGATGGAGCTGCCAGACAGGAGGACAAGAGAAAGAGAGGAGGTTTGTGGATGTGCTGAAGGAGGATACGCAAGAGATTGGTGTGACAGAGGATGACACAAGAACATAGAAAGATAAAGACAGATGATCCACAGTTGGAACCCCTAAAGGGAGCAGCCGAAAGAAGAAGAAATATCCAACTCCCTTATCTGATATAAAAACTAAAATATACAGATAATAAGAAAGTTAACAAAACTTTTATATCCATAGACTATACTATAGTCCATACTAATTGCCACGGCCCTGCTTAGAATCTGTTGTAAACAGTGATTCAGAGCAAAGTAAGAGTAAATGCAACACACAGTGTATGTGTGTGTTACCTCTTTGGTGATGCAGCCATCCTTGTTCAGGTCGTAGAGGTTGAATGCCCAGTTTAGGCGATCATTAATGGTCCCTCTCAGGATGATAGACAGGCCAAATACAAAGTCCTGGGAATAAAAAGGGGGCACTTTAGTGTGTTGGCACAAATTAAATCTTGACAGAGTGAAATAAGTCAAATCTTTACCACGGCACCAATACAATATGTTGCAGTATTTAGAGGGAATACATATTTGTGTGGGTATACGTATCTGTGGTGTTTATATATTTGCTTTTACCTGATAAAGAAAGCTGACACTAGAGTAGAACTCACCTCAAAACTAACAGAGCCATTCTTGTTAGTGTCGAAGGCTTCGAACAAGAAATGTGCATACATACTCGAATCTGCAAAGACAGAAACATACAGTAACCAGTGTACCCTCATAACATGAAGCCAAGTGTTTGAACAGCTTAGGGTGGGTGCAAGAGTTAAATATAGCCTAGATATAAAAATAATTTCAAATACAACTGGAGGCGAGTGGTTAACATTTCATCAACCAAAATATCATGAAGTGAAAAATGGACTTGCCTTTCTGCAGAGCATGTACTATTGTTCAGCAGAGCAGATTTATGACTTAATTATGTTCATTGCATTGTAATGATGAAAAGCTACACGCGTACCTCTACAGAATAAAATTAATAATGTCATTTACAGTTTTAGCTGAAGTTTATGAACTGAATTAAGACAGAGGGAATAGTAGTAATGAAAGCATTATGAACGCAGCTGGAGAGCTTAATCTCTTCAGCAGCTTACAACTCACCTCCCTGAGGAAAGAACTGTGAGTAAATGTTCTTAAAGTTTTCCTCATTCACCACACCACTCGGACACTCCTAGGATGCAAATGTGAATTGAGAAAAGTAATTAGTACACATATAGCACAGAAAATATAAAGGATTGCATGGTAACTTCAGCTCTTGCCAGACTGACCCTGCTCTCGAATTCCCATAATAATTTAATTAAAACCAGAATTTTTTTAGACTTATTTCATTTCCACCCTGTCTCATCTCTCTTTTCTTCTGCCAGACCTACATTCTTGAAGCCCCTGTAGAGGACCTGCAGCTCCTTCTTGGTGAACTTGGTCTGCTCCTGCAGCTTGTCCATGCTTTCAGGGCGATGGCACACAGTAGATAACTCAAAGTCATCTTCCACGCTGTCTGTGTGATGGAGAGACTAGTGTTAGCATTTATCTGTACACTCACATGAACCTCCGGGGACTGGGAAACACTGAAGTCATCAAACTGATCATGAGCTCATAGAGTGTAAATCAACATAGAGCAAAATAATACAGTTTACCTCCTTTTATTATTTTACTGTGTTAAAACCCAGAGTGAAAGCATAATAGTAAGGGGATGTTTCCAGCATTAGCTAGCTGGATATTTATTCCTAGCACAAAGCAGAATCATTACAACATTTGTAAAACAAAAGAAATTCTTGTGATAATCAAGTATGCTAAAGGAATTTCTTATACTAAGAGGAGATGTTTAACTTTAAAGAAGGAGACATTAAAAGGTGTGTCAACACACGAAGAGCTATACTTCATCCCTGTGTCATTCCATCTGTTTCTCCAAAAACAACTGTCAACCAATAGCATATGTCATATACAATACTATACTATACACACACACAAATAGTAACATGTCCCAGTGCCCAAGGAAACAGCACACACTTCAAATCACAAAATACAAAATCAGGTCTGACCCATTAGCCATAGTAACATTGGAGTGTTTTCAAGTTTGTGTATGTGTGTGTGTGTATATCAGTTTATGTGTGCACTGAATGTTTTGATGGACGTGTGCACATGACTGATCCACACGCGCATCTGCATGAATCTTAGGAATGAAGAGGCTGAGCATATGGAAGAAAGCAGAGATGTATAGAGAGTGAAGGAGCACTTGCTTTGACTGATTGAGGGGGCAGCCGAGGGCTTGCAGCACGGCAGCAGCTTGAGGAATCGCTGCTTTATGGTTTTTTTGCTTTGACTGGTGGAAGTATTACCTGCAATCACCAACCATAGCACAAAGGTTAACACACACACAGGCACAAGTCTGAGATTTATTTCTTTTCACACATACATGCACTCATGCCTGTAAAGTCACACACTCCATGCAATGGACAGATTCAACAAGAGACTGATTCATGCCGTTCAGGAAAATTGGTAATTGCCTGTTGACCTGGTTTAGCGATGGGAGACCACGAGTACCACTTCAAATAGTAGATATTACTGCACAACAGCACCACAGCATGACCTCCAGAAACACACAGTATCCCTAATCAGACTGACTCTTATTTTGCAGTGCCACATTTGGAAAACTGTATGAGGCTTTAGAAAAACAAGCAGAGAGAATCTATTTAAACCACAAGTCAAACATCAACATCAACAAGGACTTTATTTTGAAGCAGAATATATTTTGCTAGACAAAATCAACCCCGAAAATCAATCAGAGCCCATCACGTCTAAAACCACAGTACCAAACCAACAACTTCACTCCTATTTTTGGTCTGCGTTGCAGAATGATAATGAAAATCTGACAGTAAAGTAAAATACATGCACACACATGGCCTCACATACTTACTCTTGTCTCTTAGTTTCCATGGGAACAGTCTTCTCACCCTTTCAGTAGGTCCCCAGTAGTAGGAGGGATGAAGGCCATAATGGGGTGAAAACCAATAGCACCACATCACCTCCGCTGACAATCAAACCTATGTGATGTGTCACCCTGTTGTGTATCTGCACCACAGAGCCTCAGCCACTCTGACACCTTCTGACCTCACAGCCTCTAGGATCATTTGGAGTCAGAACAGGTGGAGCACATGGTATCCGACAGTTACCAGAAAAAATACTACAGGCCATGTAGCACAGCCCTCTGCCCCTCAGTCTGTACCATACACAATAAACAAACAATAAAGAAACAAATATCCAATACTTCAAACAACAAAGGGCCCTAAAGTTCATCTGAGTATCTGACAAGTAAGACACAGGAGACTGTTAATGTGGTGTGTACTGCCATGTGCTGGGGAAGACTATGTCAGTTTATTTAAAGCTCCTAAACAGAGATTATTTTTTGATTATTATGTACTTCATGCATTCCATTTTATAGGGTCATCATATGTTTTAGAAAATCTTGTCAATAAAAGTAATTAGAAACTGCAGTTAATAATAATGTGGTTGAGTAAAACTTAGTAGTAAAACTACGTTAAATTTGTAAGTTGAAGACAAATACAATTTAGCTAATAAAATCATAACACCTCAAGACTATATCTACCCATAATACTATTAATACTATATATACTACTTTAGATACTTGCAACTAGTACATAAGGTCTTAGCATTACATACACTTCCAAACAAGTACATATCTATTAGTAAATATAGCTGAAGATTTAAAAGTAACCTTCACAACTGTGCTTGTTACCGTATTAGAGATACATCTTGTAACTCTGTGTGATCAGACTAAATTTATTTCAAATGATTGTTTTGAAACCTTGGACAGAGACAGGAAATAAATAAATAAGGAACAGTGAGTCTGAAATGCTTGTACGGATCATGAAAGTAGAATCTACTGGAAACTGTCACTGCTCAGCTGTGCTTGTTTTAGGAGTGAGGCAACATTTCTTCTTTCCCTGTCTCACAGTCTCCACCTATCTAGCTAAAGCACAATTTTAAAAACAGGTCTTTGTTGAAAATGAATAGTTGATGGTGCTCTGTAAGCTACTGAAGTAACATGATCGATTTGTTCCCCAGCCTTTGAAGTTAAAATTGTTTTTTTGAGTGGCACGGATAATGAGACCACAAATTATTTCATTTTGGCCTGAGTAGGCAGAAACATAGAAACTGTCTACTCCTCATCAGGCAGGATAACAAAGGGAAAGAAAAAAATACTTTCTGTGTTGTTCAGCTGTTGTGAAGCATTATGACACTCTTATGCAGCACACCCTGTAGTGATTATGCAATTACAGTTCAATAGTTTTCCCCAGGATAAACTGACACACCAACTCTTCAGGAAATAAGAAAAACAGCTATTTTTAGCTCAATGGCAATATCCAGTAACTTTTAAGGGATCTCAGGTTTCATAAACCCAGGAGAGCTGAGGATTTTCTCAAGGCACAGAGACACCATGTAATCCCACAACTGAAGTGAAAGCAGAAAACATATTACAGTTTAGAGCTTTTGTCATACAGTATATTGCTGATGCTGATACAGATTGGTTGTGCAGATCCAACACTGACTCTTTCAGCTATGACCACAAAGCCCTTTGACATCTAAGGATGAGAAGTAGAGCTGCAGTTTTTAAAAATAGTTTTCACAAATGCTCTTCAATTGGTCCTTCATGTCCATACTGTATGATTCCAATGGTTTCAAAAGAAGTCTGGGACACAATGCCATTCATCTCCTCTCATTACTTTGCAGCTATTTAGTATTGCACTTTTATAAATCTAAGTGAAAGAGAGAATTCAGCAGAGTTAGAGATATACAAGGTTTTAGCCCCTAAAAGTGGCTTAAACTTAAAAAGAGTGGGTCCTACATTTCCCATAGTAAATCTTTTTTCTAGAACCTCGCTGTGTGGCGAAAGCTCATATTTGTCATGCAGGTTTTCATTTAAAATGTGTGGGCTTGGGGTGTCCTGGATGACACATTTTCTATAATTGCAAAAACCTGGTTAGAGTTCAGTCTGGTACTTTGGTTACATATCATATCCTCTTTTCTCCAGCTGAAGCACACCCCTCAGGAGTGTGTTTTCAGACTTGAATCTCTCCCCACAGACACAGACTACACTGTTTTGTAAAGCTCTTTAGGATAAACTGACATTGATGGGTTCAATTTGTGAAATGCACATCCTCATCAAAGTCCAAATGACAAGTCTATGGTTAATAAAATAATACGCAGAGAGAATTTGTTTAATGTAAGAAGAATGTCCTTTTAGATGTCCTTTTCCCATGGGATAGATGAGCCCAAATTAAGACGTGATCTGGACACAAATTCTTTGTTTAGAAGTTTTGAAAGTGGTTTGTGTCATGAATACAGCGGTTTTAACATTCTACACTGAGTTAGAAAGTATGGATACACTGTATTTCAGTCAATGGACAAAGCTATACACACACACACACACACACGTACACCATAAATATTGTAGGTGTGACAACCATGACAGCTAATGAAGAAATTGGGCCAAACTACTGTACTTTGTTATGTTTAACCCCAAAATACTTCAGAGACACACAGACACACAAGGAGACACTCCCCTTTTCCAGCTCAGCATTTACCTCCTCCTCACCATATTCATCATTTTGACTCCTTACTCAGCTTCTCTCTTTTGCTTTCTTACATTGTCTCTTACCTGCCATGGAAAGGTCGATAAGCCCGAGAAAGTGCATCAGTTTGAGGGAGCTGCAGACCACCAGCAGGATTCCCACAGTCTGCAGCCCCTCCACCTCCCACTTGTCTTGAAAGAACAGATGCATCGTTTACCCCTTTCCGTTTCTCTTTCTGTTGACAAAAATCTTTCTCTTGCCCCAGGGCAAACACGTTCCCCTGCACAGCTCCAAACAAAAATGCACCACCTTCGTCTCTCCTCTCAGTCTCCTTCTATATGCCGGTATTTGGCCATCCTAACTCCACACAGGTCCCCGTCTGCTTTCTTCAGTAAAGATAGATTGCTATTCCTCTCGTTTCTTCATCGAAAGTAGTAAGTGCGTGGCAGCAGGACTGTCGGCTTTCTGCTCCACCCCCACTGCCTCCAGGCTGTCAAAGGTTGTTTAAGTTCCAGTTGAAGTTCGGACAATCCTGTGTATGTGTCCTGGCAGGTTGGAGGATATTGTTTTCTCTGCTTTTCCAGCTATCGACTCTCAAACTCTGTCTACTCTTTGTCTGTCCTCCCTCTCTTTTTCGCCTTACCTCCGTCACTCTCCTCCTGCTGTGTCCCTCCCAGTGCTTAATTGGGTCAGTGATGGGACTGAGTGAAGGGAGAAAAGAAGAGGAGGATGAGAAATGGAGGGAGGAAGGATAAAGAAGTACTACTTGTGTCTGAAGAGGGGAAACAGAGAGAGGGGACATATAAAAGACAAATGAGCAGAATGAATTGGGAGATGAGATGAAAAGGAGATGAAAGAGGGTAAAGAAGATGCTAGATGTAATGGTTAAAGTAGGAAATAATGGCAACAGGGGGGTGTTGCAAAGAATCCTAAACAAGTGATGAATCAAAAATAGGCAGCAGGGGGAAAATGAAGGACAAAACTAAGAGATGAAGAAGCAGAGAAAGACTAACAGAGGGAGGAGGGAGACTGTGACGACAGAGAGGCGAAGCATCTGACGGCTTCTGTGGACAAACTCACAGATGTGGCAATCTCCCCTGAGTGTAAAGTCAACACACAAACACACAGCCTGGAGGTGAAATCTGCCTATAACATGTAGTGCATATGCATTCCAGAGCATTTGGGAATATTTCAGTTGGGTTCGGATATATTGATGTCACATCTGGCACATTAACATCTACCACAGACAGATAATCTCTAAATGAAATTTTCAAAAATAAGATTTCAAAGAATACATTCAAGCATATGGGCCTTTAGAGTTCCAGCACAGATTTAACATACAGTACATGTCCCTCAAGGCCTTTCAACCTTTTAGAAAACACAGTAAATAAAAACAGCATGTGATCTTTTAAACCCGCTGAAAACACATTGTAATGGCTATAAGTGGATTGGGTTTTGGTCACATGTGAACTTTTTATTGCCACAACAACCAATGACATTATGTTACCTTATATAAAAATGAATTTGGCCCTTGCAGTGAGGTATACAGATGTTAAATCTGGAAAAAAACTAAACACTGTTATTGGATTGGTACTCAGATACACTGAGATGAGGTACGGAAGCGTAATGCTCTGAATTAAACATCTATATACATCATTAGTGAATCTCATCCAGAACAACATGTAACTGCTAACAGTTACAAAGCTTATGTTATGTTTAGGTACAAAAATGAACTTGATTGAAGTTATAGAAAGAGCACGGTTTGGATTCAAACACAGTTACGGTTTGGTTAAGATAACACCAACTTTGGTAGGGAAATGGAAGAGAAAAATGGTCTCCTGAGTTCAAGTCTCATGTTTTGTTGAGCAAATCAACCATCCTGACTTTGCCCTTGTGAAGACATTGTGGCCTTATAACAATGACACACATAACAAAAGTCATAACCTTTACAGCTCTAAGACGGCTTTGTCACTTGAGCACACATATCGTAGACAGTATAATGTTATGAGACATTTGATGAATAATGAATGGTGTCTTTCTTCTTGAGATAACAGTCTCTGAAATTTGGAACAGAAAAAGTTGCAAAGTGCAACCTTATAAACAGGAAATGGCTATTTGTCAACAAAAGTGGAAATGACCACTTCCAAACCCTCCATCACTTTCATGTTACAGTACAAGTAATTTAAACTCCAAGGAAATCAAGGAAAGAATGAATATCACCAACACATTAAAAGCTTAATTTGTCTTGAAGACTGCTTGTTATATGTCCTTGTGTCTGTCTCTCTGTATCTGTGAGCAGGTCAGCTGAGTGCCAGACAGAAGGAAACCAGGAGATGGAAGTGAAGGTAAAAGGGATGCCGTGGGAGACAGAGAGGTCTACTGAGAGTCTGATCTGTCTTTTATGTGATAAATGGTTCTCAGAGTCAAATTGAGACCTAGAGCTACAGTATAACTGCAGCAGCTCGGGGAACACATATCTTCCTAATAGCCTTGTGAGGCTAAACAACCTACACTCAATCAGAAACAAACACATGCTCTTCTAGTACACAAAATTACAACAAGCAGTGATTTCACCATGCCAAACTGATTTCATGTTCAAAGTCAGAAATTGGCTCATGGTTATTCCAAGTGCTCAACAATCAGTCACTGTCATTTAACATGAGACAATCAATGGTGACTGTCAAGTGCCTCAAACACAATAAAGAAAACATGTTATGGTTCAGACAATATTTATGACCATGTAAATTGGCATAACAGAGAACATGACAGTGAAAATGATCATTAAAAGTGTATTACATGACAGCCGGCCATGTAATACATAAACTTATATAAACCCCTACTTAAATTACCAAATATTGTACACTTTGCATACATTTAAGGATGTGAATCTTTTAACAGGCTACATAAATACCTAAATTCAGTGATATATTTAGCCCAGTAAATTCTCAAACAGTCTGCAGTTGAAGTCAATCAAGGATGAAAGTGTGAGAGATTAAGGCTGGTCACACCAATCTGTCAGTGTCTCTTACATAAAGCACTAGGATATCTGTCATATACAGAGACAGAGATGTAAGATCATTGTATTGCCAATAAACAAACAAAAAACTCTTTTAACTTTGCTTCATTCCAAAAATTTTGCTCAAACATGATGACTCTGTGATTGCATAAATATTGTAAGGCACTGACATTTGACTTGTTTCTACTGTTGCAGTTGCTTCTAATAATGGTAAGATCAATTTTAGCTTACTTCACTGTGTTACCCTATATGCAGTGACTTGGTGACTTGGTGGTCAGAAAATGTCTAGACATCTGTGATACTGTAAAATTGAGGCAGGCTAAATTTGGCAAACAGAAGCAGGTTTTTTTAGATGTCTATGGGAAATAACACATAACTTTTGTTTCAATAGCATTTTATCTGTGGTTGCTTCAAAGTGAAAAATATATATATATAATATACAACTCTATAGCCACACTAGTACTCACAACAGTGTTTGAAATAAATCTTAAAATTTGTTTTCAAGTGTTCGCACATTAACAGTATTCATAAAACATTTCATAGCAATCCAACCAGTAGCTAGCAACAGACATTACCAATCACAAAGTCATGCTGCCTGCCAAGCTCGATGTCTGTGAGCCTTTTGATCTGCTCATCACCAAATCTGTGACTCTGGGATAAATTAGATAAATAACCTAAACGGATCCATAACTCAAAGAATACACTCACATTGTGTGACAGCTGTAATTTGATTGGTAATCAGATACAAGCATAGAGTAACAAACTGAGACTGAGAGTGTGTGTGATATAAGAAGAAGGCCAGTGGTTAGTGTATAAACAGCTTTCAGATACACTAAACTTCTCACATATTTCTTATTCCATTTCAAAGACTACTCGTCTCCTCAAATGGATTTCCTTCAACGTGAGAAATTACAGATGAACTACAGGAGATTATTGCAGCTTTTAGGTGACAACAGTTTTTAGTCATTGTAATTTGTCACAAAAATGTCCTCTAATTTTAATATAATGACGGACATTCACTTGAATGCTATGGTAGATGTTGACACCCTCACATGCACACACAGACACTCAGACTGTAATAAAATGTTAGGTTAATCAGTCTTAGTTGATTAGTCTCTGTGAGGCATATTTTGCCTGAAGCCAGACATACAGAGTAATTGAAATACCTCCATATTTAGCTGTCTACCTGAGCAATTATTTCTCTCAAAACTGATTAAAATGTCTAAGAGAGAGGGGCATGTGTGTGTGTGTGTGTGTGTGTGTGTGTGTGTGTGTGTGTGTGTGTGCGTGTGTGTGTGTGTGTGTGTGTGTGTGGGGAGAAATA